>CAJJDO010000174.1:38302-50668 GCA_905183005.1 Paramecium pentaurelia
AATTTGTTCCAAATTAAATAGATTACTCAACTTTAAATTCAGCATTTTCTGTAAATCTTATTAAATGTACATATTCACAATGCTTATTAACAACTAATTATTTTTATTTAATAAATTATTTTGGAAATAATTCAGAACCTTCATTTCCTTGATTTATAGTAATATCTTTTGATTTAGTGAACTATTTACTTACACTATTAATTTGATAAAGATACATCAAATTCCCATTTATAGGTTAAAATGTAAATAGATTATTGTTGATAAAGCATAATCGATATCCTATAGAATCAACTTGTATTTTTTGTTTTACAATCCATTTTTTATTAGTTTCTGATTACTCTATTACTAATATCAATCCATCATATCCACAAGATATAACTTGATTTTATTATTCATTTAAACTTAATTGATTGACATAACTACTATGATCTGTAATAGATTATTAAAAAATCCATTGATTCTTTTTAACCCAAAACTTAATAGTCTTATCATCACTACTGGATATAAATAGATCTTCATTATTATTTAAAATGATGCATCTAATCCAATTACTATGACCATTGATAGTTTATGTACAAATCCATCAATTATTTTAATATGATAAAATAATTTTTTTCCATGGATCAATAATATATTACCAAATCAAAATAAGTCTTTAATCTCCAGAAATCAATTAATTTTATTATTTCATAAAAATTAAAGTGAACACATTATTTTTATGTTAATTTAAAACTTGATTTAATTTCAACATTCCTTATTGGAATTCATAAATTTTAATTAGTTTATTACAACCAGCCGCTACAATTGAACAATCTTTATTAATAGCAACTGCCCAACAATATTCTTATTATTTAATAGAATTAGCTTCAATTATTTAATAAGAAAATGCTTTAACATTCACTTATGATAGACATTTCATTTCATTTTGTTATTAGATTAATAATTATGATTATTATGAATTTATTAACAATTATTAATTTTTTTGTTCTTGTTATGATTAAATTTAAACTTGATCTTTGATTTTATATTTGATTAATGATTTTACTTCTTCAACAATATTTGATATATATTCTGATTAATCCATTAAATGGAAATAATCAACTTTTGGTAATTTTATATCTGATTTTGTATTATTAATCTTAGAAATTGGAGAATCTATAATGAATACTTAATCTATGAAATTTATGATCTTATCAAATGATGACTAAAATATTCTAATAATAAGCTTATACATCTAATTGCATTTCTATTTCTTACAATTGCTATTCTAATTTTCTACTTACTACTTAATCACTTGACATTCTTTATAATTTGATTAAATTTTATTAAAATAAATATTTTTTATATTAAATTTAAACAATTCAAATGATTATAATATTTTTGAATTTTTTTTAAGGTTTATCCCTAGAAATAACCAAATTGGAGAAAACCAATCATATTGAATGAGATATTTTTGAAAAAAGCTTACATACTACCAAATTTATCGTATAGATGATTAAAAGAAAGATTATACTTCAAAATAAGTAGAATTCAAAGCATGAACTTTCCTCAATTATGACAAATTTACTAGATTTTATTAAATTTTAAAACCAGCTATTGTTGATATATAAATATTTTATATTGATTCAAGGATATCCCTTGTTTTATTGTTAATATTCAACTAAAACTACAACTATCACTTTACTACCTATAAGTATTACTTTTAGTCAAAGATTTTTATAATAATTTATGCACATTTTTAATAATAATACTAGATATACACTTGCTATTCTTTTAGAATATGAAAGAAAAAAATTATACTTAAACTAAATCTATCAAAATTATACTATAATACTTATTAAAATACTATTTATTTAAAGCTAAGTAATTTTTAAATATAAAGATAAAAAATAATGATCTCTGCATTTGATAATTAAATTTTTTTAATTATTTTATAGTTTAATAATACAGAATTATAACATAATTGTTTTCTGAGCATATTTATTTATATTTAAGATAAAAGTAGATTCGAAAAAAACTCTATTCTTTAAATATTATTGGTAAGAACTGAAATACATCTAAGAATAGATGAAACTTGATTCCTTGAAAAATTTGAATCATGATTTGCTCTTAGTCTGATTCTTATTCATTATGCATTAAATAGTCTTGGAGCTATTCTATCATAATTTTTTTTATATATCAAATTTATGAGCCTTATATTTTATATTGTATAGAATAGTTATTCTGTAAATATTCACAAACTTTCTCAAATAGGTATTCATATAAATCTCTTAGGAATATTATAATGATTTTTTCAGCAATCATAACACTTTTTTTTACATAAAAACCAAGTACACTTATGCTAAATTATTAAATTCGAATATAACATAATCACTTATTCTCAAGAGTACCATGTAACTTTATAATTAATTTACTCACTATTCAAATTCAAGATAATCCTTAAAACCACAGAACCATGTTTAGTAACAAGATTAAAGGACTAATGTAAATTATGCTAAGTTTTGTTGATACTCATATTTAAAATTGACTTCTATTTTTGATTATTTCCCCTCTTGCCCTTAAATTTTCTTTCTTTTTTTCTCCTTAATAGATGAAGTTTATTATTAAACCTCAAAGGTCTTAGTATAAGCGATCACCTCTTGCAACTAGGCTAATGTCAAGGTAGAAATATTAATTTGATCCCTTAACCATGTAGACAATAAAGATTCCATAACAATATCTTTTCAAAGAAGATCACCCTTATAAAGGGTTGAAAAATTAATTAACTCTTACCAGCATTCATAAATCTACTTATTCTAAGAATCTTATTATCATAAATCAGGGTATTAGAAATAATTGAGGAAAATTCTCCAACTTCATCAATGATAAATGATCGTTATGGCTCTTAGGAGGAGGTAACTTTGAACTATTAATCCTGTTCGATTTACATGGGTTAATCAATTTACATAGGAATTATTCTTGTAAAAGTATCTCCGTACTATTAGAAGATATCAACTAATCAATCGACCACTATTGAAAGTTTAATTAATTTTGGATGACCTCCTTCTACCTGGAGTAATTGAATAACAGTCTTTATTCTCCGCAATCATCCTCTAGTTAGGTTCTACGACCTCAGCCTTCTATTCTAACCAATCAAATGGATTGATTCCATTAACACTTATTTATTCAAATTCAAGAATTCATGCATTCTTTTACATTCTAATAATTTTCCCGTCCATCAAATATTTGATATTGTTTTATTCAATAAATATAATTTTAAATAATTATAATAAAAATTGATTTATAAATTTAAATATTATCACGGATAGTCTTAGTATAGAGTAATTTTACTGCATATATGGCTTTTTAAGTCTTCTTCATATTGAATATGATTTATATTTAAACTAAAGAACTGAGAGGAGTAAATAGAAGGCATTACATATTTTGTATTATCAATTTAATAACTATCCTTTTTGAATTGATAGATCCTTACATGGAACAATTATAAATATAGATAGTTCTAAAATTTAGTTTAATTATTGATTAAGAATAAAGAAAATTCTTTAAGTATATATTATGAGATTATGTTATAAAAGATTATGTTAAGAGAATTAAAAGGTTTAGGATTTGCAAATATTGAGAAGGATGGGTTCTGCAAAAAAAAAATTCTTGATAGATTGACCTTATTAAAGTTATTTAATTTCTGAAATTATAGATAATAAATTTATAAAATATTGGAATGTATCTGAAAAAGAATTATTCTAAATATAGCATTCATTTTGGAGGTTATATCTTTAAAAACCTTATTGCAATTTTAATCCCAAATTATCCATCAGGTTAGAAGCCATCAATAAATTTTTATCTTATTTAAATTGTATTATTAGGGAGAATACTTGAAATATAAATAACATCCCTCATAAAACAATGCTTATGTAAATTTTAATATTATATAAATTTTTGAGAAAAAATTATTCCCTAAAATAGAGAATCAATAATTAAAATACGGTAAAGATAATAATATTGAGTTTTTTTGATGTTTAATGATTGGGATTATCAGGATGAGAACCAATATCATATTGAAAAAACCATACTGCAATAGAATCTAATCTAAATATCCAAAGAGTATTATTTTTAGTCCTAAGTATTATCTATTAACTTCATAAATGAGATTTCATCATATATAAGAATAAAATGTTAAAAGTTCTTGTTCAACCTCAATTTATGTGTTTCACAATATCTTGAATGTTAGATATTTTAATTCTTAGGTTCTATGTCTCATTAGGTTAACATCTCAAACCATTAATTAGAAAGTCTTTTAGATAAGAGAAAACTCTCTTATTTATAATTCTAACGTCATGATTTAACAGCAAAATTATGATAATAACAACCTATAGGTTTAGCATTTATTTTTTCAACTTCTAAAGCTCCGATTAGCCTTATTCAATGAGAGTACTGAGCTGATTAATCTTCTACTAAAGACAATAATTTTCAATCATTTCACCAATAGACTGATAAACAATTTTTTTATTTTTTAGAAAATCTTATTTAATTGAATTTTTTCCAAAAAGTAATATTTTTTGTCCTTGTATCTTTTTTATAAGGCAGAATTATTTGTATTATATTAAAATAAAAATTAGACTAGAATGTTAGAGTACATTAAGGAGCTTGCTAAAAGTTTTGTGATTAAGAATAGTAATATGATAGTGCTTATCAGAAGCTTTCTAATATGTTTATAAAGCTATAAATTGTTGGATTCCTTCCATGCAATGAAATTCATTATGATGTTCGTTTATACGCTTCGGGAAAATAATATATAAAATGGAAGGATAGTATATCCCTAGTGAGAAGAAAACACTTTTGACTTTTTGAAATGAGTTTATTCTTATTTGATTGCAGAAATTTAGAAAGTTTCCTTATTTTTTTATTTTTTCTTTCATTGTACCTGGCTTTATTCTGAGTAGAACCTCTAATTTCCAAACCATTCTTTAGTGCCATTTAAAGTACCTAATAAGACGAAGAATTAAAACTTGTTAAGTGTCCAAAATGGCTAATCTTATTATTAGCTCTTTTTCTAAACTTGCTGCCTTTGATAGAGTGCTAATAAGCTATTTATCATATATTTCTATATAATATCAACAAATAGTATATAGAGATAGACTTATAAATAGACTTGAAGTGTTGAATAATTTAGAATTGATCAAATATCTTTAATGGTTGGGATAATACAATTATAATTACAATAAAGTTAATAAATAAATGGAATGCAAGTTGGAAGGAAGATTAATAATCTGAAGTTAGTGATATTAGAGAAAAAATAAAAATAATAATAACAACATTATACCTTAATTAGGGATAAAAAAATCTTGTTTTAAATACTGGAGGATATGTTACAAAACCATTATGTAAGGTATATTGGTCTCTATCTAATATTGAAGCCATTTATCAGCTTAATAAAATAAATTATCCTTATTCAAAGAGATAGAATAAGATATTCTAGAAATTATAAACAAATAGTTTTCAACCTAAATATGCTAAGTTTGCAGAATTAAATGAAATAGATCATCTTGTTCTGTCTCAAGAATTATTAAAAAATTATCTAACTTTTTAGCTATAAATGATAAAAAAATGATTTTAGTAACAAAATGAAAAATTTTTATTATATAAATGTAGATTAATGAGTTTAATTTTATTGAAAAAGTTAAAAAACAGTAAAATTATACATCTTGATTCAATTCATGAGAATGAATTTAAGATATTTTTGATATTTATGTTAAATTATCTAAGATATCTTATTTGTAATTAAATATTGAAATTTTTATAAAATGCTCCTAAATTAGTTTATATTAATCTTGTTTAATATTGAAGATTTCAATATTAAACAAATGAATGACTAAATGACAGAATATAAAATCTTTATTGATACTTTCGTATTTGAATATTACCTTAAAAAATAACATAACATGCAAAATAATATTAAATATCAATCAAGCTTTACACTATTATTGATTATAATTTTTAGTTTATAAAGAATGAAAATACTTTGAAAATTTCTATATAATCTCACTTATTCTCTTTGCATTAACACTAAATTAGTTGTTGGAATCATAAATTCAAGAATGCGATTTGAAGAGTCAAATTAATAATGTCTACTTTAAAATTAATTATTAAAAAGTCTCCAATAATTTTGAATATTTATAAACGTTCCATTGTTATTATTGTCCAATTATTAAATTATATTCTATAATTTAAAATATCTTAAATATTATTTTTCTTTGAAAATTATTCATAATAAAATTGTTTAAAAAAATGAGTAAATCAATGATTTTAGAAAATGCGAATTAGTTTTATTGTCAAAACAATCATAACTAATAGATAATGTTAGTTATTCTTGATCCGAATTTATAAAAAAATCAAAGATTCATATGTAATCTATGTTTGGAAAATTTTTATTCAAATTACCCCACTATTGGATTTTAGAAAATGACCTAAATAATAGAAAATTTATAAAAACTGAAAATGAAAGAATTGGAAAATCAAACTACAAAAACAATTAAATAATTAGAAGAGAGATGTATAAAAATTACATATGAAAGAAAGATGTAATTTAATAAATTTTTTGATTCTCTTATCAGAATAGCTGAAGATTGGAAAATAGATTTAGAATTATAAATAAAAGAATTTTAAAAATAAATTATATGATGAATTAGATGATTATATTAAAAAATAAAATAATAGGGAAAATGCAAATATAAAACTTATTAAGAATACAAGTCGATCTTGGATTAATAAATTATACAATAACTTAAATTAATATAATTAAAATGAAGAGAAGATTTATTTTAGAGAATTAAAGCAATAATTCATGTAAATTATAAAACAAGAAGATGAAATCAAATTCAATTTAATTGATTAATCTGTTAAATAAAGCATAAAATGTAATGCAATATCTTTTGATTCTTCTGGATAATATATGATAATAACTGAATATCAAAATATAAAAGTATGGACTTTCAAAAATGGAAAAATTAATTATTTATAGACTTTGTATGGACATTCTAAATGGATTTAATGTTTATTATATAGTAAGGAATAAAATTCCTTTATTTCAGGTGCAGGAGACAAAACAATTAGGTGTTGGAAAAATTAGACATCAACTTTTTGGATTAGTTCAAAACCTTATAAATAAAATAGTGTTTGGGTAATGTGTCTTCTAATGAATAAGAATGAAGATCTACTCTTTTCTGGAAGTAGTAATTATTCAATAAAAGTATGGAAGCTTGATTTTAATTAAAATGAATTAACATATCTTTATTCATTAAATAAACATAATGATTATGTAATTTCGATCAGTTTAAATTAATTAGAGAATTAACTAGTATCTTGTGAACAAAGAAGAATTAGATTATTATTTGGGAAAGAAAAGAAAAAAATACTTATGAATTTAAATATTTTGTTATACTTGATTAAATAATGATATAAATTTCATTATTTTTAATAAGCATTTGATATTTAATTGATTAAATGAATTAATATAAGAGATTTAATTCATCTATAAATAATCAATTAATAATTATGGGTTAAAGGTTAGTTTTATTAGTGAAAATTCAATTATTTGGATAACAGGTGATTAAGGAATTTTTTTGAATTAATTGAAGGCATATATAAAGAGAATTAAAATAAGACAATTCAATTAAAGAATAATGATTAAGATTATGATGAATATTTCTTTCCAATCATATTTAATAAATAGAGGAACTTAATATTAGTAAAGCATATTTATTTAATTAGAGATATTAATAATAGATACTTTAAAATAGTAAATTAATTGAATTGTAATACATCAGATATTTATGGGACAATAACAGATAATGGATAATATTTGGTTATTTGGGATTATAAAAATAATGGATATTCAAATTATGAATTATAAAATTAATGAAAATATTTTTTTTTTAATATTTTCAAATTGGAGAATATTTCATTATAGACGTATAATCTACTATAAATAAATGATAACATTGCCAAGAAAAAGAAAATAAATGATATTTTAAGTTCTTACATATAGAAATATCCATATGGCTAATCCAATAGTAGTCACACTTATATTTGTAGTTTTAATTTCTTTTTTAAAGATATAAGATTGAATCGAGTTAGTAGGTTTTAAATAAAAGCTTCCTATTTTGAAAATAACTCTATCCTGTTTTATTGTTAATGCTTTATTAATGGGATTCAGTTTCTTTCATCCGTCAATCTTTCTCTTTTACACTTTAATTTATGTAAGTTCTACCTTATTTTTTTAATTTGACATTAAATCAAAAGTATAAGATTATAATAGTTAGGCTTAGTATCTTCTTTTTTTCTTTGATCCTTCAAATTTTACCGAATCAAATTTAGAATTAACTAGAACTATATTTATTTTTATGATGTCTCCAACTGATGTTTAAAATCTTTCAAAAGGCCGTTTGTTTATTGATATAAATAAAGCAATCAATTATATTAACTTATAATGAATTTCTAAGAGTTCCTAAATTTTGAAAATGTTTATGTTGTAAAATAAAATTTCCTTATTTCTTAAGATTCTTTACTAAAATTATCAGAAAATATTTTTCAATAAGAACCGATTGATTACTGTTTTTATTGATTGCCTTCTTATTTTGATTATTTAATTCTTTGGAGGCTACAAAATAAATAGATCATGATCAGAACTTCTTTGCCAGGTATTTTCTATGAATATACTGATCTTGATTTCTCTATTTTTATTTATTCTTTAATTATTTTTATTGCACCTGCTTTATTAAAAACTATCATAAGTACATTTATATATAATATATATTGTTTTTGAAGGCGTTTATGATCCATTTAGAATTCAGAAATATAATATATAAGTATTTTTGTTTTAATTATAAAAGAATTAGATTTTTATTGCTAAATATTTTGAAATTTTTATAATAAAGATTATAATTTTAATTTTATTAACAAAAACATTGAGTTAAGCTTTTTTAAATTATATCATTTTATCCTCTTTACAATTTAATAATATGTTAGTTATATTATTTAAAATTTTAATTTCTTAAAAAACCATTATTAATTAGAGAATTTAAATTTATTGAAAAAATTAAGTTAAAATTCTTTGAATTCTGCTGAATTAATTTTATAAACCCATATTCATTTTATTCTTCCTTTTCCTTTTTTCGAGTGAACTTACTTAATACTCATTATAAATATATTATTATATATTACGCTAATATAATAACCATATTAATACTAATTGATCAAAATTATTAAAATGAAGGCATGTTCTATATGCAGAATAGTTGAATAAAAAAATAAATTTCATAGGAAAGTATACTTAATTTAAAGTTAGTTTGATAAAAAAGAATTCATATCATTTACTACATAGTAAATACTTTATATTATACAGTAAAGAAAATGAATCGATACTATTACTTAAATCGTTGTTTTCATTATTTTAGTTTGAAATTAATATAATATTTTTTCTATATCTTTTCTCACTTTTCTAGAAGATTTTTCAATTTGGATAATATGAGAATAGAATAATAATATTAATAATAAGATCGAATGAGTCAAAATTAAGGATTTGATAAAATGAGATTATTTCATTTGATAAAGATGATCTAAAAAATATTAATTTTTAAGACCTCCTTAATCTAAAAGGATAAACAACTTAAAAATTTCTGTAGATATAATTTTCAAATATCTATGAATACCTGGTTTGAACAAAATTTAAGTCAAAGACAAAATGTTCTTCTATTCAAAATTTATGGAAGAGCATATTTGAATAATAATGAAGATATTGCGAGATAGCTGCTGGTAACAAAGCAAGCTTCTAAGGAAATAAGAGGAAATTTAAATGTTGTATTTGATTATTATAATGTTTAAAAATTAAATAACCACATTTGAATGATATTAATTCAAATAAATGTTCAAGTGCAAAAAACAATTAATGAAAAGGTGGTTGATAAATAAATCTAAAATTTCATTATTTTAGATAGGTGATAAATTATAATAATTTTCAAGCATATTTTATAATGGAATTTAAAAAGTAAATAAAATTGTTTAAAATGATGTTCTTAATAATAAATAATTTTATGTAAGTATGAAATTGTATAAATATTTGGATAACTCAACAAAATTGAAAGAAATATTTTAATAACTTCTAAATACTTTAATAAAATAAGGAAAGTGTTGATTAATTCAATTTTTGATATTAAGTGTTCTAAATAAATAGACCAAAGAGTATTAAGTATCTTCTTGCATTCTTATTTGTAACTCAAGTTGATATAAATAATTTTTTGAACATTTCATTTCTATAGATGCCAAAATAATTTGTTATTGATGATTATATATTTTTTTGATCTTTTATTTCTTTTATTATTTATAAGTCGTAGAGTAAGACACAACTTTGAAGCCTTTTAATTTATGTGGAATCTAGAACTAAAAATTAATAGGAACAAAATAAATCCTATCATGTAAAAATACAATAAAATTACCAGTAATTTATTTCATAATAATTGATATTAATGAATTATATAATATATTTTGTATTCATTCATCAAGTAATCATTTCATTGTGAACTTATTTAAAATTAATCATTAATACTGCTAAAGGTTTCTAATAAATTATTAATTACAATTCATATGTTTTCTAAAAATCATTTATATTTTAATTAATTAAACAATTCTGTTAAAAAATAAATACCAATTAAAATAAAAAATGATAAAAACAGGAAGGTATGTTAAAAAGGTATTTATTATGATGCAAATATGCAGATCCTATATTATATTTAAAAAATGATGATTGTAAATTATTGAAGGTAATTTTGATTCTTTTCTAATAGGATAGCAAGTATTAAATTTTCAAAATAGACAACTATTTATAATAAAATGATAGATAAATAAATTACAGTATTAATTCAATCTATAAGATGAATAAAGTGTTGTTTGACTGATTCTAATTGTATGAGCATAAAGATTAATAATTTATTATAGGAAATAGTATTTCCAGATGTTCCTAAATTAAATACACTAATTATATTGAATGTAACAATTGGTTTAATAATTTTACTTTTGATAATCATGTTTATGGAAGCACATCATCATGATTTCATTTTGTTCATCTTCTCCAAATAATAATTTGTATGGCACTCATTAAGAGTGTTTTGCATGAAATCCTAAATGCACAGTTGTTTCTTCTTCTAGTACTGATAAATGTTAACCATAGAAGGCTGGTTGTTATTAGTTCATCAGAAAAAGCAATTTAAAAAAAAGATGATAAAGAAATAAAATGTATTAATAAGGATGAAGATATCATTTTTCAAATAAAGGATTCTTTCCATAATACCCTAGGATTATGATGAATTCACCTCTAAATTCACATATAATGATATTACAAAAAACTTGTTAAGATCTTTGATAATATTGCAATTATAACAATAAATAATAATTGTATATTGCTATATATTTACGGCATAAACTAATGCTGAATGCTTAGATATATAATTAGAAATGCAGGTTTTAAGTTCAATATATATTCTAGCTATTGTAATGGCAAACAAACATAATTTGATTAATTATGTTAATATTTATATGAATAAATGCCATCTTGCAAATACTTATGCAAAGAATAAACATTATAAACGAATTTTAATTTTTCATCTTCAGCAACTCTCTTAGAGAAAAGCAAGTAATGTTAAGACTATTCATCATATATAAGTAACTATTTATTATTGACTTCCTGTAATTCGTAATTAGTCTAGTGATTAATTTGGATATAATTTATAGATTAATACTTGAGAAGACAGAAAATGTGAGCATTAAGCCTTCAGTTAAGTAATTAAAAATGAATATGCTTTATGGATATATAATGTATTTATGATGGGAAACTTCATTAAACATTAGAAAATGTGATGATGTAAATCTGCAGAATAATGGTGGATGCAATACTACTTGTAAAATTACAAAGAATTGGATATACTAAAAAGAAAATAACATTCATTAACTTGACTTTATAAATATTTCTCACAAAAACACATTCAGAAATTCGAGAATTTTAATTATCTTTTTCTGAGCATGTGCGGTTTAACTTAAATGAGATCATGTAGAAAGTATATAAAATTTATTATAAACATGTATATTAATCTATTTTGCAGCATATAGTAAATTTAAGAGTATCTGTATAAAGAAAACAAAATATAATTTATTGTAAATTGTAATATTATAATTATTTTTTAACTATTTTTCATGAAACGTTCTTGTTAGGATATGTTTGCATATTGAATAATAGAGTAAATAGTGTTTTCATTTTAAATTCTAGATGATTTTTGTAATTAACTAATTCATTATCAATCAGATATTATATTCAGGATC
>CAJJDO010000174.1:51156-65347 GCA_905183005.1 Paramecium pentaurelia
TAGTCTAGTGATTAATTTGGATATAATTTATAGATTAATACTTGAGAAGACAGAAAATGTGAGCATTAAGCCTTCAGTTAAGTAATTAAAAATGAATATGCTTTATGGATATATAATGTATTTATGATGGGAAACTTCATTAAACATTAGAAAATGTGATGATGTAAATCTGCAGAATAATGGTGGATGCAATACTACTTGTAAAATTACAAAGAATTGGATATACTAAAAAGAAAATAACATTCATTAACTTGACTTTATAAATATTTCTCACAAAAACACATTCAGAAATTCGAGAATTTTAATTATCTTTTTCTGAGCATGTGCGGTTTAACTTAAATGAGATCATGTAGAAAGTATATAAAATTTATTATAAACATGTATATTAATCTATTTTGCAGCATATAGTAAATTTAAGAGTATCTGTATAAAGAAAACAAAATATAATTTATTGTAAATTGTAATATTATAATTATTTTTTAACTATTTTTCATGAAACGTTCTTGTTAGGATATGTTTGCATATTGAATAATAGAGTAAATAGTGTTTTCATTTTAAATTCTAGATGATTTTTGTAATTAACTAATTCATTATCAATCAGATATTATATTCAGGATCATAATATTAATTCATTTCCATCTTTAAATTTTATAAAAACAGCCATCTGAAATAAAAATTATCATTTTCATTATGAATTCCAATTTATTAATCAATCATAATTAACTTATGTTTTTGTATAATTTTTTTAGAGATATTAATATTAAATTGATACCAATCCTAATTCAGTATTATAATGCATCATTATATCACTCTATAGACTCATGTTACAATCATAGATTTTTTAAGGATTATTGTTAACCAAAAAGCAATGTGTTGTCCTAGAGCTAATTTAAGAGATTTAACAATTAGGCCGAAATCACTGAAGCCTGCAAAACTTATTCTCCTATCGAATTGTTAATGTATTTGTTGGTAGGAATGATCTAAGTTTTTAAACTAATATAATTTAGTTGTTGGAAGATTATATATGAATTTTAGGCAAGGAGTTGAAATAGCAAGAATTTCTTTTTGGATTATATAATTAAAATTGGAATTTTGATATTTAACTTAAGAGCTTTTAATAATCATAAAATCACAAGTAAATATAGACATTAATATGCTTACCTAACATTTAATTAGATAAGTTTGAATTGAATTGAATATAATCGATATTCTAAATTTTTTTGTATAGCATATATTATTTTCTATTACTTCTTTTAACCTTATATTTTGATTAGGATTCTCTTCTATACAGTCTATATATGCCAACATACAGAATTCTAGTTACCTATATTAATATCTAAACAGAATTATTTCCTTGTCATATTTGCTACTTATTTCAGTAATAATAAATTTATGACGTAAATAATATAGTTTAAAAAAATATAGAATGGTTTTAATAATCTATATTTTATGATTTAAGACCTTTATACCAAATGAAATGACTTAATATTATAATTATCTTCATTTTAATGAACAATAACATCAACAATTATTTGTTAAATTAGAATGATTAATAATAATACATAAACCCATAGTCATTCGAAACATAAAATGGATAAACTTAGAAAATGAATTAATTTTAAAGTATTTAACTTAATATATTCTTAGATTAAGGGGTATTTTAGGATCAGTAAATAAGAGTTTAATTTTTCAAGAACTTATATTGTTTTTTATTTTTCGAGTTTCTTTTTAATCTGGTAATGATAGCTTTAGGAATTTACACAGATATGATATTTTGGCTACTCAGACTTTATGAAATATGTTATTACGATGAAGAAAATTATTAATATTGCTTTTATGGTGTTGAGCCATCATGGTTATTCTATGTTTCTTTATTTATTTCATTAATATTGTAATTTATGCTATACTTCAAAGGAAATTTAGTAAGAAATGTAAGGTAATAAAATTAAACAATAGGCTCCTGTAAATTACATAGTGTTAATTTTGTAAATAGTTTTCTTTGGATTTACATTTACAACAATAAACATTTTTTGGGCATTGAGATTATTACCAATAGCTGTTTGGATAACTTGGGGAGGTACTTTTCTAATAATAGGGGTATTTACAATCTTAGCATTTTTATAAAAAAGAGAGATTTCTTGGCAAGGTTAAAATTATTCCATATTTTATAGTTGGTGCCATTGTAATTCTTGGAATATCCTTAACCTTATTTATTATTTGGATATTTACATTTCATTATTACCCTTTATGGGCTAAATTTTTAAGTTTAGTAGTCATTTTAATTTATGGATTTTATTTGATATTGGAAACAAGATTAATGATGAGCTAAGGAGTAAAAATTTATTAAATATATTAAGAGATTTAATTTGTATACAAATGATTACTTGATTGGATCTTTGTTGCTTAATGGTCTGATGTTATAACCATTAGTAAGAATATTTGAAATTTTATCTAATGCTTTTGGAAATAGAAGTATGTGAAAATTATAATAAATAAAATTATAATTAGATATAAAATTCATTTTATTTTAAAATTTAAGGGCTAAAAATACAAAAAAACAATTTATTGGCAAATTAATAAAGTAATTCAATGTAGCAGCACGTAAATATCTATAGATTTATATGTAAAATAGAATTAAAAAAAAATATAATGATAATAATCAAAATAAGTATCAAAGCATAAAATATCATATAATCTTCCTAACATTTTGGATAATAAAAATTGCCTTTTTATACATAAATAATGTTTATAACATATGAAAAATTTCATTTAAATTGGTCTGCATTTGAATGAATTTCAGTTATTTTACCCAATCTGCATCACAATTACCTAGACTAATATTCTTTCTTAAATGCAAAATTTACCATACATTATAAATAAATATATATTATCAATATTTTTATTTAAATCATTAAATTTTCAAAAAATAAAAGGGGTAACGAATAATAATGTTATTTTATATTTTATCGTTTAAATATAAGTGTAATCAAAACCTTGTGAGTTTCATTAGATTAAATATAATAAAATTTCATCCAAAATAGATTGATTTACTTTCTTTTTTTCATTTCCCTCATTTAATCTATATTCTAAATAAAATTTTATTGAATTGAATAGCAAATCTTCTAAAAAAATTGCTAATTATCCTAAATTATTGTATTAATCAAAAGAAAATATTAAGTGAATTAGTTGTTAACATATATACTAAGGATTTTTCAGTTTAATATTTAAATGTACATTTTAAGTTTAAAGAGTTTCGATAAAATTAGTCATAAATATTTAAATAATGTTATTATTTCTATTCTTAAACATTTACAATTACTATATGCATATTTCTTCATCCCCCTTTAAGTTTGATTATTATCATTTCTATTTTCGTTAATTTTAAAATTCAATAAATATGGAACAAAAGTAAATCATATAAATGTCAAATCCTTTTTATTTAATTTTTCTTATCAATTAATCATGGAATTTTAAGGCTCTAATAATTACAATATGCTCTCACTTATTAAATTCAAGATCCAATATACTCTCTTTAGTATATAATGTCCTGGATATGTGTGGCTAGATGTAGCCCCTTTAAGATGAGAGTATTTTGAAGTACAGAAAATCAAAAGCACAGTTATTGTTGTAGTAATTTTATTCAGTGACAATTAATCATCAATTATTATTTTTGTATAATAATAAAGATCATTTAGTATTTTTTTGTCTAAAATATCATCTCAACAATCACCATAATATTTTTTGTTACCATAGAACAAAAATTTTGTTATTAATCTTGAGAAATTAAAAGAAAATGAAAATTTAAACTTTTTATTTTGATTCCTTTAATATCGAATTCTAATATTTTTATTTCATCTCTCTTTATTCATAAATGATGTATTTATCAGAATGAAATGAAAAACTATTTAAATATTTGGTATTAGCATTTATAAGATATGAGCATAATATTCAAGTTAACTATTACCTTGTAATATGTTATAATGCTTTGTTATTATTCCGTATTTAATTACAACATCGAATAATATCCTTATTGTCTATCGATAAAAATTGTGTCAAAATATAAATTTACTTTTAGATACTTATAATTGACACAACATTAAGCTGTAAATTAAATAGTCTCTTCATATCATTTATTAGCAATATGGCTAGATTAATTTAAATAATCTTTTAGAAGGTTAATTTATATGATTATTTTGGGTTGGAATATAATTTATAAAAATGAAATTTATCTACTATTTTCTTAGTCCTTATTCTAAAAGACATAATCTAATAACTTACATCTATGCAGTTCAGGATCCAAAACTTTGATTAACAACCTAATTCCTTAATTCAATATTGTAAAATGCAATATTCAAAGCCCTTGAAATAAAATAGATTTTGAAATATAATATTCTACCTAATTAAGATGTAGATTAGTTTTATATAAAACTTTGAAATGTGTTTAAGATACAACTTTAACTTTGTTAAAATAATTAAGAAAAGTAGGAGTTAAATATTTATTTATATGGAGATGGTTCTTTTATAAATTTTGACAAACATTTCGTTCTTATAAATTTGATAATTCAATATTCCTTTTGTAGTACAAATAATTCTGGAAAGTGGGCAAAAAGTTAATTGAAAACAAAATTTTATAAGAATAAGATTGATTTTATATAGTGAAGGTTTTCCTTTGAAATTTATCATAACTAGTATTTAAACAAACTATAAACATAGCATATTTCAGTGAAAATACTGATTTATTATATTGATGAAAGGATTAATAATTAATAAATTTTGTCGATAAATATTAAACTATTATAACTCATTATCTTCTTCTTGAACAGCTAATATGGTTTCTGAAACTTATATAGTTTATTTATTTTTTTCAATTTTAATTAAATAATATATTTAGATCAATAAATAAAATCATTGAATATTGAAAATTTAATATTTTGTATGATTTAATTAAATCAAGCTGAATGTTTTCATGGTTTTCCAAAAAATTACTTGCTAATGGATTCTCAAAAAAATATGGAGGAAAGACTAGTTTGTAAAAGTTGTCTTATAAAAGAGTTAAGGAGTTCTAAAGATTTCATTTAAATGGAAGAAGCAAAAATTGTTATTAATAATTATACTAAAAAGATAGAAAGAGTTTTGAATCCCTATTTAAATGAGATTTAAAGAAAATTCTAATCTATTGAATAGTATATTGATGAATAAAAGAGTAATTTGAATAATCTATTAAATTAAATTATCAAAGATATTTAGAAATGGTAGGAAGGCCTAATATCAGTGACATGGATTAATAAAAATGAAAAAGACTTTCTGAATATATTTGACAATATAAAAAGGAATGATGAAGATTGGTTAAAAGATTGTGAATTAAAAATAACTTATGAAATTTAATAATTAGGGTATACTTATTACCATAAAATTGATAAACAATTAAAATAATATGCAGATTAATAAATGAACTTTAAATTAGCTGATAAAGTGATTGAAATAGCTAAATTAAGTTAAGAAAAATGTTGGAATGTTTATATTGATAATTCAATTATATAAAAAAAATAATTAGAAGCATATATATATATATTAAATTAAGTAAAAATTTCAGCTAATTTTTTTCTTGAACATAATAAGATTGTAGAAACTATTAATATCGAAAAGAATGGTCCAAAAAGTAAAAGAATTTCATGTTAAGAGTGTTAATAAAGTGGATTAGATATAGAATAATTCATTAAATTTTGGATCAAAGTAATATTAGAAATTAGAACAATAATAAAATGCTTAGTTATATATGCAAGAATTTTATAAAAATAGTCTTTCAAAATTGGAATAGTTAAGAAATGCTTAATACAAGAATTTAACTAATATGATTGATTCTGTAAATAAAAAAATTGTAGATGGATCAAACTGTTTTTAACAAATATATTTATAATCTGATGATTTTAGTATAGTTAAGTTTTAGGCAATGGCTGAAATGTATTCTTAAGAATAGCAATAATGTGAACTTCAAAAAATCCACTAATTTCGATTACTTCTATATAAATAAGGATAAGCTATGGTTTAAGATGTTAAATAAATTCTAATTGATTCTAGATAAGAAGATGGTGATGAACATAAAATAAATAAGGTTTCTAAAAAAATAGAAAGAGAATAAATAAGTAATAATTAAAGTGAATTATAAAAGCTTGAAAGTTTAACAGGTTAATCAATTGTAAGACCCTATTAAGCAGATATATAAGAAATATATTCAATGGCATTTAATAGAAATGGATTTTTACAGTTAACAGGAGTAGATGATATGATTACAGTTTATTTATTCTTAGAAGGTAGAATAAAAACATTTAGGAGAATGCCTTGTTAAAGGAGTGTGAGTGTATTATTATTTGGTTAACAATCAAATGATTTTATTTCTGGGCATTGTGATGGAAGCCTTTAAATATGGAATTATCTGAATTAAATAAATTATACAAGTACAATTTATGAAAATTAACACGTGGAAATTGTAAGATGTTTAATTATAAACAAAAATAAGACTAATTGATATCAAGTTGTGATGATTTAACAATTATCGTACATTACTTAAGCTTGTAATAGAAAAGTTTACTATTAAAATAATCCTTAACAAAAAATCGAGATAATGTTACTTCAATTTGTTTGAACTAATCTGAAACTACATTATTATCTTGTCGTAAAGATGCTTAAATTATTGTTTGGAAAAAAAATAATTATGATGACTGGGAATTCAAAAATATTGTTAATCATTCAGTTTAATAATATGGGAATAAAATAGTTTTTATTAAAGATAATTAGTTTATTTGGACTTAATATAAAGAACAAAAAATTCTTGTATTAGAGGAAGTAAATCAAGTATTTATCTAAACATCTAAAAGCAGCATAATAAATGAAATAAAGTCAGATGTTAAACTTCCATTTATTTATAATTTATAATTTAACTAAATTATTTTTCATCATGGTTAAAACATTAATTTAGTAAAATAATTATAAGATGGATCATTTCAGATAGTATCATGTTTTTAGAATTAACCAACTGGTTAATACAAGGGAGTGGTTACAAATGATTTTAAATATTTAGTCATTTGGAACAAAAAATTGTAGTAATTTAAAATATATTAATTATATATTTGATTATCAATACAATATACATTTATATATATTAATCATCATAATATATCTTGAAAAAATATATATATATAAACATATTATAGAAAGCTAATTTCTTACATTTGATTAAAATTCTTTTATTTTTTCATATTAATTCTATTAATATTCCTATCTCCTCTAATCTAATCAATTTATAGATAATTATATATAACTGAATTAACAACTATTAAATTAAAGAGTTTAAATTTATAATATTTTAGGTAATTAAATTATTTCATTAAATTCTTATTAAGTTTCATCCATTATTCTTTTTTTATTTTCAAACTCTTTACTTTTTTTTTGTTCCTACTTTTTGGTGACATTATTATTGCTATTTTGATAAATTTAATTATAAAATAACTTTGTTATTACTCCAAATAACTCTTGGATTATTAGGATCATTCTAAAAATATTCATGGATAGCTTTTCTTGAATATAATAAATTACTCAAGTTTTATATCTTAGTATACATAGTATTGGATAAGTCCTTCCTTTTATTATTAGTGTTTTCTATACATATATGTCTGCTAATGTCATTTTTAATTTGTTTTATTCATCAAAATGATTAATTATTTGATTCAAATCACTTGGGTATATAATAAAAATGGGTATATAGAATAAAAATTAAATACTATTACGTAGAAATAGTAAATTAATTCAACAATGATTTGATTTGATAAAGTTATAGATCATAATGAAACTTAATTTTGAATTAAAACAATAAAATTAAAACCAAAGTGCTAAAAAGTAATCTTGAAAATGATAAATTAAAATGAAAAAGAATTAATTTATATTCACTGAAATACTATATTTGATAATTAAGTAGAGATGATATATATAGGTATTATGTTCTTTTGATTGTTTAATTGAAGCTGATATATGAGTATTATGTATAATAATATTCTATTATTATCATTTTTATTTCTCTATTTTACTTTGAAAGGATTAAATTATTGTTTATTTAATAAGATGCTCCCCATAGGTAATTGCGCTAATAACTTCAATATCAAAGGATAACCAGTATAATATTATTTTATTTGTAAAAAATCAAATTATATTCTATTTAAGAAACAAAACAATTATTTAAATCTGATTTAAATTATATGGGATTTGTCAAATCATTTTATTTTCATATTGATCCTAGTGCATTTAGTCCTTATTAAAAGAAAAGATGTATGATTTAAATTTTATATTTCTTGATGAAATAGAAGAAAGTGAAGAATATTGAATTTCATTATATTGATTTATATCATGAAGTAACATTATAATATTTAGCTAATTGTTTTTAATTGATTAAAGTAGAATCAATCAATCTTTTATATTTTAATGATAATAACTTAGCATAAATAAATCGTATTTTTCAGGGTATAAACAATTTGAAAATTGAAAAATAAACTTCCTCAAATCTTAATACTAAATGGGAAGCTGACAAAATTGATCCGAATGCATCAGATGAGAAAATAAATGAGATCTAATTTATTGAAAATCCTAAAATAAATACTGGATGGTAAGCAGTACAAAAGAATTAATTTATTAAAGACGATTACATTTAACTTTCTGCAGAGTATTAAGCACTGATTCCAAACGATCTAAGAAGATCATTAAACCTCAATAGAGGAATTAGTGGTCTGATTGTTAATTAATTATCAAGAATTGAGGATAATTAACAAAATTTATTAGTATAAATAGAAACAAATGAATAAATAATTATTGATGCAAAAAATTAAATTGACAGTATAACGAAAAGAGATCTATACGCATAATCANGATTCAAATCACTTGGGTAGATAATAAAATTAAATACTATTACATAGAAATAGAAAATTAATTCAACAATGATTTGATTTGATAAAGTTATAGATCATAATGAAACTGAATTTTGAATTAAAACAATAAAATTAAAATCAATGTGCTAAAAGTAATCTTGAAAATGATATATTAAAATGAAAAAGAATTAATTTTTATTCACTGAAATACATTATTTGATAATTAAGTAGAGATGATATATTTAGGTATTATATTCTTTTGATTGTTTAATCGAAACTGATATTTGAGTATTATGTATAATAATATTCTATTATTATCATTTTTATTTCTCTATTTTACTTTGAAAGGATTAAATTAGTGTTTGTTTAATAAGATGCTCCCCATAGGTAATTGCGCTAATAACTTCAATATCAAAAGATAACAAGTATAATATTATTTTATTTGTAGAAAATCAAATTATAATCTATTTAAGAAACAAAACAATTATTTAAATCTGATTTAAATTATTTGGGATTTGTCAAATCATTTTATTTTCATATTGATCCTAGTGCATTTAGTCCTTATTAAAAGAAAAGATGTATGATTTAAATTTTATATTTCTTGATGAAATAGAAGAAAGTGAAGAATATTGAATTTCATTATATTGATTGATATCATGAAGTAACATTATAATATTTAGCTAATTGTTTTTAATTGATTAAAGTAGAATCAATCAATCTTTTATAATTTAATGATAATAACTTAGCATAAATAAATCGTATTTTCCAGGGTATAAACAATTTGAAAATTAAAAAATAAACTCTTTCAAATCTTAATACTAAATGGCAAGTTGACATTATTTATTCGAATGTATCAGATGAGAAAATAAATGAGATCTAATTTATTGAAAATCCTAAAATAAATACTGGATGGTAAGCAGTACAACAGAATTAATATATAAAAGATGATTACATTTAACTTTCTGCAGAATATTAAGCACTGATTCCAAACGATCTAAGAAGATCATTAAACCTCTATATATCAATTAGTGGTCTGATTGTTAATGATAAAAAAACTTTTCTCTTTTTTTTAAGTGATCTGATTGTTAATTAATTATAAATAATTGATGATAATTAACAAAGTTTATTAGTATAAATAGAAACACATGAATAAATAATTATTGATGCAAAAAATTAAATTGACAGTATAACGAAAAGAGATCTATACACATAATCAGTTGGAAATATTTAATTTTTGTTAAAATTGTACGATTATTTTGAAGTTTGGAGCAAATTGAATTAATATTAAGCAACTATTCAAACTTTTTGGTCGGTGCTGAATGGGTCCTTATAAATTGTTTCTTTAATTTATTTGAATAATGAATCTAATATGTTTATATCTGCATTAATAGCCTTAACTTCAATCAATCCAATATTATAGATGTTATCATTTGCAGTATTTTAATAGCGTGTTTTTAAAAAATTTCACCTTTAATATAACTGTCTTATATTCTTTTATTTGCAATATTTAACTTTTTAAAGATTTGGGATATCGTTATGATTTGTTTATTTTTAGCAGTAAAGAAATTCTCTGAAGATGTAAATAAAACGTTTAGTGGTTAAGGATACTTAAAGTTCAAGAGTTATGCCTCAAATTTTCAGGTTGTATAGCTACTTCAGTATTTAAGAATGAAAAAGTTTAAACTTATCCTAATGATATTAAATAAATAAAAGATTAGCCATTTTATGAGGCTGTAATGTGGAGAACAAATGTTGAAGAAGCTTTGAATAAAATTCCTTAATTTTTTGTATATATTTTATCTTTAGCATATACCCAATTTGATGGTATTTGGGTATTTTCTTTTGGTCAACAAATAAAAGAAGGTATATTTGCAGTAAAAGATTTATTAGAAGTTCTTATTAAAGACTATTTTATTCCAGCTTTAATTTTAAGTACAGTTTCAGTGGATTGATTTTTTTAATCTATGTTGTATTTGAGCTCAATATCAAATTAAATATTATTGGAATATCCTAAATCTTTTTAAATTTTGTCAAGATTAAAATAACAATTCTTAAAAGATAAATTTACTTTTAAAATTAATGTGAAAACCTTAAATTTTACTAATTATGGAGATTTAATAAAATAGAAGTTATTAGCATAGTTTAGGTATGTTCTAGCTTCAATAAATACTATTTTAGAAATTGATTAAGCATAAAGATTGTTTTGTATTGGAGCTGAACTAAATGATTTAATAAGATGTTTAAAAGTGAGTCCATTGTATTAAATAAAATTGAATTATTATTTGGATGAAGTAAATCCTGAACATATTCCTTTCATTAATGAATTTATTAAATATTGCCCAAAAAATTTATAATTCTTATTAATCCAAGTAGAATCTAGTAATGTACAATAAATGCAAGTCTGTGTAGAAAGAAATAATATTCTAACAGCCTTTTCTTATTCATATTTTTAAATTATACAATAATACAAAAATAAATCTGTAGTAGCTTAATAAAAAACCTTGATAATAGATGAAAATTTTTTAAAGTTAGATATGTACAATTTTGAGTAGTTTTATTTTGAAGTTTCTGGTAATCTTAATTTAAAAAGTTGTCATAAACTCTTTGAAAAGTTCGATTAATTGAAAGTTTTCAAGGCATCTATTTTCAATAATGCAGAAATTCAGACTTTTGAATTTTCTTAGAATTTAAGAAGTAAAGCATTGAATATTCTGGATATTACTTGTGAAAATATTATATTAAACTTTAATGAATATCCTTTTAATAATTTAAAGTAATTTAAGATGATTTTGAAAAGGTGTGAATTTAACAAAGAGGAACTTAAAAGGATATTATAAGGTTTAAATAACAATACAGAGGGGGTTTATATAGATATGTCTTAATGTTTGTCGCGCTTTACAGTAATTGAATAGAAAGACTTAGTAAGAGGATTAGAAATTAAGAAGATTGATGCTTTCATAAAAATTTGATTATCATAAAAATTATTAGAATTTCATTTGCATAAATCTATATAATGCTTTATAAACAATATTTAATTTATATAAAATTTTATTAATCTTTATCATTCTCTAAAATATATGACGATTGGTAATTTGATAATGAGGAATTATTTAAATCATGATTTAATTTTTTCGTTGATGAACAGAAGCTTTATAAAGTGGAAGCAATGGGATTTTTTGCTCCCAGAAACAAATAATGATATAAATAATTAAAGTCTTTGAAACAAATTTTCATAAGTTTAGATACATTTAATATTTGAATTAATACATTTCACACATTCTATATCAGCAAAAGGACATTTATTAAGCATTAAATTGGATAAGGCAATTATATTAAATATATAAATGCTATTAAAATTTTCACGATTATTATAGAGAATTTCAAAAATAAATCAATATTGGAAAAAAAAGGAATGAGGGATATCAGAAATATTTTCTACAATTTTACATCGTTTTAAACGTTATGAAGGTTTTCTTAAAGAGAATGTGATTTTAGGATTAAAATCAATAATTGTTGAAACTATAAAGTAGAATACCTTAAAAAATGATTATAACAAAATGTGTGAAAATTAAGAAATCTTTTGGAAGAACATGATTAAATCATTATTGACAGATAATACATTAAATATTATAAGAAATTAATTTGAATAAATTAAAGAGCTTACAAGTTTTGAAATTTCATAAGAGGATGAATAAATGATGGTTGATCAAATTCACAGAGAATTAACAAAATCTAATATTCTAAAATATTTTTTTAATTCTATTTGGATTTGGACACCATATTATTAAGAGTGTTAATAACAGCTTATATAAAATCTTGTGCTGAATTAAAATACCTTACAAAGGTGAGAGACGACTTGTATATTAAAGAAATGGCTTTTCTATTTATTAATGAACTAAATTGATTTTTAGATAAAAATTATATTCACTAACTCATAAATTTATTAATTTCTATTTATATAAATTGGCAAAATGTTTACTCGTTAAAATTAATTTTTCTTGGATACCCATCAATACATTCTTAGAAATTTAATCACACTCCAGATAAATAGCAGTGAAATAATTAATTTATATATATATATCTTTATATTCATAATCAATTATTAGATCTAAATCATCTTTAAATTAATTACTCAATTAAATATTATTTAAAATTTATATATGTTTAATTATATATTTATGTATAGAATTTACAACTTAAATTTAGAGAATTTTGAGAAGATTGTGATCTAATTTCCTAGTAATTAATTACAGGAATCTTAAACTGTGTTGAGATAACTAAATAAATAATAGAATCTCAATCAGATAATATTATGTATGTATGTATTACCTTATTTAGAATACGATTCAGCTGCATTAATTAAATCTATAGAATCAATTGAATAATCATCTTGGGTTTTATTTGATTAAAAATATGATCACATTTGGATTGATGAAAGTAAACAAATATTTCTTTAATTCTAAAAGTAATTGAATCAATAACAAAGATAACATATTGCTTGTGGTTATCATGCAGCTGAATTATAAAAATAATTAATATTTATAGGATCTGAAGATAGTGAATTGTTATAAAGATTAATTTTACATTTTGAATATGGAAAAATAGAAAAATGATATATCATAGATCCTAATACATGTTAACATTAAATATTATCAATTAATTAGATGCCATTAATAATCAAAGGAACAACATAAGCATCTGAATGTAAATGTTTTGGTATTCTAATAATAACTCTACTGCTAAATATACTAAAATGCATATAAAGTATGCAAATAGATTTTTAAAAATAATCAAAAAAATACTTTACATTTTCAATGAACAGACTCAATGAAGCTAAACTTGAAAACTTTCCTGAAATTGAAGCCTATATATGATTAGTTCCTATAGAAATTCTATTATTGATACCAAAAAATATTATAAATTGATTATCACTCCCTTTTAATTACTTTAAGCATTTTCAGTTGTTAGATATTTAGTCTAAAGTGATTTAAGTTTACTTGAATAAGAATAACATTAAGAAGACAATAAAATTATTCAGAATAAATAAATAAATAAGAAGAATGCACTGCTCTATTAGCTTAAAATAATGAAAATCAAATGATAGCATTAGATAAAATATTACAAACTTTAGATTTTTATAAGAATAGATAATATTAAGGATTATAAATTAGAGAAAATCTTGAACCAGTTTAATTAGAAATTGGATTAAGTGGAATAGCAAGTTTTTATGAATAAGGAGGAAATAAATGATGTTATTAGTGTATATATCACTTAAATAT
>CAJJDO010000174.1:68089-100451 GCA_905183005.1 Paramecium pentaurelia
AGTTTTGCTTCATTTACACAAGGTTTTTTGATTGTTATAACTAAATTAATATTAAATAGAATTAACAAAACAATTTTACATAATAAAAATCAATATTGTTCCTTTGAATTGAATTTATACACCAGGTGATAAATTTTTCAAAGAAAATAAGTGTAGAGATAAAATAACAAAAAAGATTAAATGATGTTTAGAATATTTATATTTATGTAAGAAATGCTAAAGATAAAAAAGTAAATTATGGATTTTTAGGTAATTGAGTCATTGGGAATCAATAATTTCTTGATTTTATTGGATTAATCAAAAAAGTAATTTTATGAATTTTTATTAATATAGAGGATTAAAAATGAATTAGGAATAACCATGGTTAAAATATAATTCAATGTTAAACTGAATGGATCATTTTGAAAAGTAATTATAATTCATCATTTCAACACAGAGATTTCAGTTGAATAAAATTAAATTTTCCAATTAGCAATAAAGAAGTTTATTTATAAATTAATCATAACTGGCATGATGAATATATATTTAGTTTGAAACATAATTAAATAATAATTTGACCTCTCAGATCTCATCCAAATTAATAATCAAATTAATTCAGCTGACTTAATCTCACAGATATTAAATTATATACTTTTTAGAAAAATTTAAATTGGATATATTAAATGTAGAAAAATGAATTATGAATAACAGGTAAAGGTAAAAGGTAATTTGAACGTTTTTCTAGTAATTTTTAATATTAAATTCTTTATTTAATTTTCTATAATTTTAAGGTAATTATTGAGTAATATATTTGACTAATTAATCTACCTCAGCAAAGCCTAAAAGAAATGATTAATATTTAAATGAGTGAACATTAAATTATTTATAGGTATTTGAATGTATATTAGATATTAAATATTAAAATATGATTTAGTAATGTAATTTAAAGTTAAAATGTTAAAAAGATGATCATTAAGATGAGATAGACACGGTTTGTTACAATCAGTTTTGTTAAGAATTCAGATTAAATTGCTTAAAATGTATGAAGAAGGGAGGAATCCATAATGATCATTTTGATGATGTTGAAAAAATTAACAGCTTGATTCAATTCATTGATTAGAAAAATTAGGAATGTGATAAATTAATTGATGATCTTAATAAATTAGAAAAAATTATGAATCAATCATTTTCTTAATTAAAAAGAGGAATCATATAAAAATATTAATTATATAAGGAAAGATTAGTATAATTGAACTCTTAATAAATAAATTATTATTTGAATTCAACAATCTAATTTAAAGAATATTAATAATCAATTACAAAAATAATTTAAGAATAGACTAATAAATTAAATCACTCATTAAATAATTTATATGAATAATTAACATTATCATAATTTAATTATTATTAGATTGATAATGATTCTATATTATTATCTAAACAATTATATGATAAAGGTATTCATCTTATTATAATTATTAGGTTAGAAATTATATTGGGAATATAAATATGATGAAGCCATAGAAGTACTAGATAAATCTATATAATAATATCAAAATAATCATCAATCATTATGGTGTAAAGGTTAAATAATATTTTAATTAATAGGTGAGTGCTTAAGTGGATTAAATAAATATGAGGATGCAATCACTTGGTATGACAAAGCATTAGCTATTGATTCGAAGCATGCTGATTCTTTATTTGGAAAAGGTATATTGCATCATAATTCAATTAATAGGTGATTGCTTAAGATTAATGAAAAATTATGATGAATCTTTAAACATATTAGATTAAGCACTTACCATTAATCCACAACATAGCTTATCCCTTAAATCCAAAGGTATATTATAATAGTAATTTATAGGTTAATGTTTAGAAGATCAATAAAAATATGAAGAAGCTTTAATTTATTATGAGAAATCATTAAACATAAATCCGAATGATCAATGGACAATAAAATAAAAGAGTATTTTGTTAACATATTAGATTAGAAATTTGTGAGAATAAATTGATGCAATGAGTATTCAATATTAAAAAATAATTATTTTATTATTTCTTTTTCAAATTACTTTATCAAATCTTCTCAGATTTTATCTGAAAGCCTTATAAATTTTTGAGGATTTAGCAAATAAATTTATAAAATATTAAAATTTTAATTCTTTTGATCCCTAAAAAAGATTTATATTTTATATAACTTGTCATTTTTTATTTGATTTCAATTTAATTTTCTTTCCAAGATTTTTTTTAAATCAAGATTTTTATGTTTGAAAGAGTATTTATTTGAAAAACGTCCAGCGAATTTCAGGTCTAAACTTAAACTCTTATGAATTCACTATTTGCAAATTAAAATATGTTTATTTTATCAAGTAATTCTGATTAAATTTGCAGAACTTAAATGTAGAATGGTTCTCTGTATGAGAATAAAATTGTTTTAAATTCAAACTAATGGCAATAGCATTTAATAAGAAATAGAATTAATTATTTTTATTCTTAGTTAAGGTATAAGAATTATCACCAGCCAAATGATAGGTATACTTATCATTATTACAAATGTTAGATATTGATATAATTATTTGATTTAATTTATTGCATTAAAGTCTCATAATCCTTATTAATCTTATAAACGACTTTAAGAGACTAATTATAATTCATGTTCAGATACATTAAACAGATAGAACAAAAACCACTCTTATTTCTCTTTTTTTTTTATAATAAATTTAGAAGTTTGTCAAAATCTAGTTCATGGTAAAATTAATGCACCTGAAGTGAAAATTTTTATTTTTTTTTAACTTAAACCTTTACAAGACTATTTATCTTGTATCTCAGTGATTTAATAATGTAGTTGCGATGAATATATGTGAATAAATATTAGAATTAGAATTACCATTAAAAATGTGACAAATATTAGTGTTTAAGAGAATTAAAAAAAAATTTGATTAGATTCTGAAATAAGAATCTAATAAAAATAAATAATCCTGAAAGTAGCAAACCTTATTGGAATTTAATTGATCTTTAATTTTAGACTATGAGTATTAAATTGTAAAGTGAGTGTGATTTATTTCTAGATTCATTTAATTTTTCAAGAATAAAGTTTAGGAGTCAATAAAATTAAGTTCTTGTAACTGATATTAATAATATTTACCTAAATTCATCTAAAAACATAACTTATATAGTTATTGTTTTTTCTTATTGATGTAGAGAGTTTAGAGAGACCTTAAGAAATGTTATAAGATTGGGACACTCGATTACACATAAAGAAGATTTTTATTCCAAAAAAGGTTATGATGAATAAAAATTTGAGTTATGATTTTTATGTATTAAAAAATCAGGTAAAATCAATAAAACCATAAATTTTTAGAATTCTACTCTCTTGAAAAGCCTAAAAAGTAATTATTATTTTGAGAATCAATGTAGATAATTTTGTTTCTGACTTTTTAGGTTGAAAATTATTGAGTAAATTTTATATAAAGTATAGAAAATTAGACTTGATTTAAAATTGGTGGAATTAAATATTTATTAATTTAAAAAAATTTTTTTTGTATTTTATTTATTTTGAAAAAAAACTCAATAACAAAAATGTTAATAATATATCCTTAAGAATCAAAATAAAAAGAGAGGTACAATTAAAATTAGTTGATTGATATGATGAGAAAAATGCAGGAGAAATTTATTTTCAGTCATTATATAAAGAATATGATTATGCTTATGGCTTATTGATAAAAAAGGCCTTTTTTTATCAACTATTGATTATTGATTGTTGGAATTATTTTAGTATCCACAAAAGAAATAGGTTTGTAAAAATTTTTTATCAAAATGGATCAGTTTTTTTGATTAATTAATGCATGAAATTTTTTTAATAATTTCTCATTTTTTTGTCAAAAATGAAAGTTTATATGATGTGTTAGTATGTTCTAATCTAGAATAAGTAATAAAAAGAATCAAGATATTATTATCAAGAAATATGTACTAGTCTGCCAAAAATTAATTAAAATTAGAAAAAAAGAAATACTCTTTGTTGAAAAAATGAAAATGATTATGTTAATAAAATATTTGTAATTTTTGCTTTTTTTTAAAATCTAATGATACTAAAGGACATTCTTGTATCAATTGTTGTATTAGTTCATGAATGATTGAAAGTTATTGGAAAATTCAGGGTTGGGAAGAATGTATTGTCGACAAATTTGATACATCATAATGTTTCCCCTTTAAGGTTTATGTTCGATGTTATAGAAAAAAATTTACATGGATAAGAAATTATAGTGATGAAACTTAGTTGAAGTTATCTTCTGTTTTTCTTAATTAGAAAAAANACATAACCTATATAGTTATTATTTTTTAGAGTTTAGAGAGACTTTTAAGGAATGATATAAGATTGGGACACTCATATACATAAAAAGAAGATTGATATTGCAAAAAAGGTTTTAATGAATAAAAATTTGAGTATGGTTTTTATTTATTTAAAAAAATCAAGTAAAATAAAAAAACCAGAAATTGTTAGAATTCTATTATCTCGAAAAGTCAAAAAAGTAGTTATTCTTGTGAGTAACAATATATATAATTTTGTTTCTGACTTTTTAGGTTGAAAATTATTAAGTACATTTTATGTAATGTTAAGAAAATTAGATTTGATGTTGAATTGTTGGAATTAAGTTTTTAGTAATTATAAAAAAATTTCTTGTTTATTATTTGAAAATATCTCAATAACTCAAATGCTAATATTATAATTGCAAGAATTAAAATAAACAGAGAGATACAACTAAAAATAGTCGATTGATAAAAAGAAAAAGATATAGGAGAAATGTAATTGCATTCATTATTTTAATAATTTGATTATGCATAGGGCTTATGGAAATAAAGGTTTTTTTATCAACTATTGATTGTTCGAATTATTTTAGTATCCACAAAAAATAAATGTTTGTAAAAATTGTTATCGAAATGGATCAGCTTTTTTTTGATTATTTATAGCTTTAAAAACATTAATAATAATTTAAGTTATCTCATTTTTTTGGTCAAAATTGAAAGATCATATGAACTGTTCGTATGTTCTAATCTAGAATAAGTAATAAAAAGAATCAAGATATTATTATCAAGAAATATGTACTAGTCTGCCAAAAATTAATTAAAATTAGAAAAAAAGAAATACTCTTTGTTGAAAAAATGAAAATGATTATGTTAATAAAATATTTGTAATTTTTGCTTTTTTTTAAAATCTAATGATACTAAAGGACATTCTTGTATCAATTGTTGTATTAGTTCATGAATGATTGAAAGTTATTGGAAAATTCAGGGTTGGGAAGAATGTATTGTCGACAAATTTGATACATCATAATGTTTCCCCTTTAAGGTTTATGTTCGATGTTATAGAAAAAAATTTACATGGATAAGAAATTATAGTGATGAAACTTAGTTGAAGTTATCTTCTGTTTTTCTTAATTAGAAAAAAAATGATTATTTTAAGGTTGATGATAAAAAAATAGAATATCAATAAGGAAAAGTTTCATAGTATAACCATTAATTTATTGCACATTTAATCAGCATGGGATAATAAACAATTTCTGACTCTAAAGACATTTCCACTTAATCAGATAATCCTCATCTATATTCTAATTAAATAGTGACAGCAAATCTTGAAATAAATATTCTATTTTATAATATTGTATTATATTATTTAGCTTGTAATTTTGAATTGCCATAATTCAAATATTCGTGAGTGAATCAAAAATCCTTCTAAATTTCTTATGATAACTATTATATCTTTGGCTAAAGATTTAATATGTTAATTACCATCTCTCCGGTGAACCACCATCTTGAAATTCAAGAAATAAATTATTAATCTTTCGTTTTCATGAAGTACCTCTCTTCTTTTGATATTCGATTATCTATCCAAATTTTAGAGTATTTGTGTCAATATATATTTATTATTCTTACATATTTTAACTTAAAATAATTTACATAAATTTGATTATTTACATTCTCTCCCCATACCTGACAACAAGTAGTTAATAAATATTTTATTTTCACTAAACCTAAATTCAGATCCTTTCAAATAATTTTAGGATGAAGAAAATGTAATCAGATTAACAAGAGATGATTTAGTGTAATATTTATTAACATCATTATTTTAAGCCAGTTAATATTATTCTATAAAAATTGTGGCTTATTAGAAAGAAAAAAGATTGAGAAGGAATTGAATAATAAATCAAACTTTATGCATAAAAATAACAACCTTTATAAATTTTAACTGAAATGAGTAGTATATTTATATATAAAGTTAAAATTCAAAATGTTCTCATGATCCAATAACAATAGCAGAGAAAATTTCTACCATTATTTCTTACATGTGACTTTGTGAATAATGTTCATAAATATTTTAATATAGAGAAAAATATTTAGTGAAATTTGTATCATTGTATTCAAATAATAATCTTTAAAAACTTCAAAAATAATTAGAAAATTATAATTAACAAAAATAATTATTCTGCTTTTTATGTTCAAAAATTAAAAAATATTTGTATAGAATCATTAGACCAAAAAAGAAAAATAAAAAAATGTATTTTTCTAAAATGATTATATTATAAATTAAGGGTAATTCAAATAAATTTCTAGATTAATAAAACTCATTTTAATCAGATAAGAATAAAATTAAGAGTAGAAAAATAAAAAAGTAAAAATTTATTAGGTTTTAATTTATGATGCTGGAGAAAGAAAAAATAAAATTGGGGTGTCGATGATTATTGCAAGAATTTGAATGTGGATATGATTGCCTAATTCCTTGCTGCCTTTGGAGTGGATCTCCTGACTTACAAACCACTTCTCAATATTCTTTCGTTCACTGAATCTGAAGGGAGAGAACTCAAGACTTGGTAAGTCTCTAAGTTAGCTAAATTGGCTAGTTTGATATGAATTCTTAAACAAAATTGAATGCCTTCCATTCCTTAAGGGGTACTTTCGCTAAAAATTTGGATTATAGTTTTGAATATCCAAGGATGGTCCATGATAGACTAATATATTTGCATCAACTAAGAAGTACATAAATTTGAGGATTCTTATTTAGATTTTCATGAGTTCAATCTAAGCAAAGTTTTTTGACAAAATGATAAGGGAGTCTTGAGGTTAATATATAGTTAAGATTATGTAAATGAAGGAAAATAGATATTTAAAAATATTTTTCATTAATAATTTTATTTTATAGAGGATTATTTTAGGAATTTGTAAGATTTTGTCTGACTTTTGTAAATTAATTATGTAAGAGTATATGGGTAAGTTTATTGTTTAAATGTTAAACCTCTTTATGATTTACTTTACTCGATTTATTTAAACTAGATGAAGTAGATAGAAACAGAATGAAAAATTATTGGTTGAGTTTTTGATTGAGACTTTGTAGGTTTCGTATACATAAGATGATGTACTAGCATTCCTTTTGATAAAGAATTATGAGATGCTGTTAGAACCTTTATTCTATTCAATTGTCAAAGTTTTAGATTATTTTGTACTTGTTGATAGAGTCAGAAATGTTTATATATTCTGGAATAAAAGTTAAAGAATTTTTACTTCCTATGATAACACCCCAGGCTAGGTTTAGCTTAATGATGAAATAAACATCTTTCTAATAATGCTATACGTTTGCCAAAGATCTTGAACAAAATATTCAAAACTAAATTAAAATTTGATTTTCATGATCTGATGTTAAATCCAATATTATTTGCGAAATTAAGGAAAAAATTCAATATGTTTATTGGCTTTCATCATTATAATTTCCTGCTATTTAGTTTAGAATTGGGATTATATAGGATTAAGCCCAAAGCATGAAAAGGGCAGATCCAAGAGGTAAAGGAGTAAGATTATCTATATAATAGGTTTAGGTTAAGAGTGAAATTATTAGATTTTATGTACACATTTGCATAGGACATCAGTATATCAAAAGTAACTTTTTCGAATTATCTTGCAATTATAACCATTCTACATTTTAAATCACAAATTTAATAATAACTGAATAAGCTATTTAATTTCAACTTTAAAAACTAAAATAATTAAAAATGAAATTGATATTTAAATCAGTCCAACTCCAATTTTATTCATCCTCATCATAAAATCCACCACAACTAGAAAATATTAAATATATTATACATTATCAAACCATAATATAAAGTTTACCAAAATCCTATTTTCTAATTGGTAAACTTGGCAATACCTAATATAAATTAATAAAAATAACTTAAAAATGATGATCGAATTCAACCCATAATCCCATTTTATATTAAATTCATTATAGTTTCCTCTAGCTAATGATCTTTCTCCTTTCCATAATGCAATCCATTCCCTATTTTCTGATTATTTTTTTCATAATTTCCTTCCAAATTCAAAAATTAATTTGTCCAAGATGTTCAATATTTTAGTGTTAATATTCAATTTTACAATTTTATTACCTATAAATAATATAAAATATTAAAAACTTTCTTAATATTTATCCATTATATATAATTGTCTAAGTTCCATTTTTAGAATATTCAATTACACTTAGACTATCCCAAAAATTTATCAATATTTATAAGGTTCATACTCTGCTTAATTTTCCTTACAATTCAAAATCCTTTCTTAGCAATCTGAATATGGATTGATAATTTATTTAGAATGAAATAAAAACATGCACATACATATAGATTATATCTTTCTATATCTTTGATGATTACTAGTGTATCAATTCTAATCTAAATAATTTAAAGTTCTAGAGAAAATAAATTTATTTTTGATAACAAGTTCTTTTGTATTATAATCTAAATTTAATGGAAGATAAATTTAGTTATATTGAAAATCATTCAATAAATATTGGATTTTGAAAAAGATACTTGTATGATTAATAAGTTAACTGTCAAGAATGTCCTTAAAAACATTTAATAAGTGACAACATTATTGTTTACATATAATTAAATAATAATTAATAATGATTAAAAGTTAATATAAATATTATTAAAACCCAGTTTTTACCCATGAATTCATACTTAAATATTGAAAAATAATGTATTTATAATAAATATTATAGATAAAAAAAGGTATAAATAAAATTCCATATTTCATTTGATATAATCATCTCATACAATCAATTATTTCAATCCATATTAAAAAAATTCATAAAATATAATTAAAAAAGTGATATTACAATTGAAAAGTTGAGTATAAAATATTATAATAATTATTGTTAATGTTAATGAAATCTGAATTATAATCATAGTTTATACCTTTAACTTTTCAATCTCAACCTTAATACACATCTTAATAAAAGATCTGCAATGCTATGGCAATCAATCACAATAATAATATTTTCGTAATTGCGGCATCTTAATTTTTAATTATAAAGATCATTAATCAAAGTTATGGAAATACTTAACTCTTTTACTAGTAACATAATCAATCTTCCTTAAATTCAAATTTAAGATCAGCATTTTGGTTTCATAAACACACTAACTTCTTTAAGAAAACCCCTCATTATCTCAGTTTCTTAAAATAATCAGATTATTATTTGCCAATTAGAAATTATTAAATGTTCAAAATGCTGGATACTTATATTCAAATTAAAAGAATACTCATCTTCTATTAATTTTTTTATTTCTTAAACCATTGTGAATATCTAATTATTAGTACTTGTGATAAACAAATTAAATTTTGATTTATTAAGGTTGGGAATGTTTCTAAACAATCAATGAGCATAAGAGTTATATTTTTGGATTATCTATTAATTAGGATGGAAATGGAGTAATGTCATGTTTGTACTCTAAATTAAAATTTAGCATCTGCTTATAAACATTTAAATAACCTATCTATTTAAACTTTCCTGAAAAAAACAATAGCTTCCAAACATTAAATTGATACCTCAACAGAATTCGATAAGAAATATTTGATAACTATTGGCCCTATTTTTGGATTACTTTAATACCATAATTGAAGTTCTAGATGTACTGCGTTGATAACATAAAGCTTTCTTTTTCCTCTATTATTCCTAGAGAGATAATAAATAAAGGAAAGTCTAGTTAAAGGAGGATATTGTTATTGTTCTCTTTACTTTCCTTCGAGTTATATCAATTCATAAAATTTATTTGTTTCAAAAGAATGGTTACAATTTGAATTTTTAAAGATTTATTTATTCACATAATTAATTTCAAGATTTTGATGCTCATGAGAATCATCTATAGAGTATGATTAAAAGGATATTGAGGATACATATATAGTACAATTAGTGAAGATTGAAAACATTTAATAACATGAGACTTTATATCAGAACAAATCTAGTTCAGAACTCAAATGATTAAGAATTGAATTAAATTATAATTGAAATAGAGTCTAAAATATAATCTTATATCTTAATATTCACTTAAATATTATATTTATTTTTATTTACTATACACTCAAACATTAGTAAAGTTAATATCATATATTTTATCTGAGAAAGGTTGATTTATGCTAAATTGAAAATCAATAAAAAATAAAATAATGATGTTAAATAAAAAATAAGACAACAATAAATTGTAAGAATTAATTCAAATTAGTATAAACAACATAAAAATTGAATAGATTAGGCATATCCCAAATATAGGGTCCTGTCTAAATTGAGTCAAAGATCCTTTCTAATTAACTAAAATTCCCTAAGATAATTTATGCATAAAGATAGATTATTTGAAATTTAGTTCATAAAATAAGATAGATATTAAAGTAAATAATTATAATTCTTATATGTAAAATATAAACTTTATTTTTAAAAGGTATTTCAATTCGTAAACATGAAATGATAAAGTTTAATCATTCCAATCTATTACATAGTTTCTATCCTCGGTAAAATTTCCATAATTTTTGCAAGATCTACAATCAATTGGTTCACTTTGAATATTAAATGATTAATTTTGATAACTAGATATTGACATATTTGTTATGCTTTATGATAAATATTTACTTAGTATTATTATAAATAGAAGGAAATAACGATTATCCATCTTTTAAGTCTAAACAACTCTTTTTTGTCAACAAACTTTTCTATTTCTTATTTAAATATATGAATAGAACCCTAATTTTCTTGGCATCAAGCAACTGTATCTTTATTAAGAAAAAAAACTCTAAATCCATTATCATTTTTCAAATTTTCTAAAACTTACTTAAACTTAAATTTTCTTTCATTTGCCTTCTTTTTCCAAATTATAATTGTTTTATCATCACTAAATGAGACTAATTGTGTTTCATCTTCGATTATAATCATTTAACCAATATGTTTACTATGTTTATTAAGCTAATAATGAAACATTAACTAATTTTTATTTGTATTTAAAGTCCAAACCTTAATTGATCCATGACCAGAAAATATTAAATTTTCTCTTTAATTTAATAATAAACACTATATAATTGACTAAGCGTCACAAGGTTATGATGGTTCCCAATAAATTGAATCAATTAACCATCTTTTTCCTTCCAATAATTTTAAAATCTATACTTCCAGTAATAAACCAATATATCTTTTTACTAAAAATAATACAAGTGACATCAAAATTATGACCTTTTCAGGTTACTCATGAATATCCGTTTTCAAAATTCCAAATCTTTACATCTTTTTTAGATGCTCCAGCCATTATTGAACCATATTTATTAAATACAAGTGCAAAACACAATTATTCTTAATACACTTCTGAAATTTAATGATAAGTTATCTCTCTTTATGATGAATCTTTGTCAAAAATAGATCCAATCGTACACTCTATTTGATTAACTTATACTTTTTATTGGTTTAAGGTCTTCATAATATAGTTTCTTCTAAAGTAATATATGTTTCTTTTCTTTTCTATTATATTTATAATTTATTTGATTATAGCGACAGAACTTTCTAATTTATTTTAGTAATTCTTATTTATTTTATTTATTCTCTCTGCTTCGAATATAATTATTCTTCATCACATTAATCTTCATATTTTATTTAGTTCATCTTTATATTAATGAGAATTCACTATTACAATGTCTAGAACTTTGGTTAGGTTTTCTTTATGTTGATATAAGTATTTATTAAATTAATCAATTTCATAATTTTTTTATTTTCTTAAAGTATTAATCTAGTTATTCAACTTCTCCTTAATTATAATTAAAAATCTATACTAATTCATTATTTAATGTTATATTTTAGTTTTCTTTCTGTTCTTCTAAGCAATTCAGCACAAATTAATCAACCTTTCTTTTAACTTGAATTGTTATTTATCAAGCACCATTAGAACTGAACAATCCTTATGTTGAAAAACACTTTCGATTGGGTTGACATTTTTAATCATTTAAGATTCTTAATTAAAGAAATCAATATCATCTTCTATGCTTGATTTTATGAATAAAATTTCTGATATTAATTATTCCAAATTTATGAGAAATTTCAATAAATTGTTAAAAAGGTTTAATCATTAATATCAATTATAAGCCATTCTATAGAATTAGATAAATCATAATACAACACTTCTTTATATCCTAATAATCCCCAATATTTGAAACCATGATGAGCTCTAATTCTCAAAGGAGAATTCATCAATCCTCAACCATTGATTTAAATCTTTTATTGAAATCCAAAGATAGCTGTATTTTGGTAAAACAAATTACAATCAAAGTTCAAGTGTGAAATCAACTTCTAAATTTTTACTAAATTTATCAATATCCATATCGAAGATAAGTGTGTAATTTAATGATTTAATTATTCTTTACTAGATAGAATTATACTCTCTTATATAATTAAAATAATATATAAATGAGGAATCATTTTTTTATTAGTTTACTAATTCTATCGATTAATATTATTACTTAAAAACTAATACTAAATCTTATATATATATATATTAAGATTAATATACTAATATACATCTAATATCTATAATATCTCTAATATATCTCAAAACACTAATAATACTAAATTATTATTACTTATTTTTTATTTAATAGAAATCTAAATCATTAATTTAAATGTCTTTTATTTTATTTTCCTAAATGCAATCTGTATAAGCACCTGAATAGAAAGAACCCAAGTTCCAAATTTGTCAAATTACCAGATGCCCCTCAAGTGAAGATAGAAGTGATCATCATATCACTCCTGATGAGACCAAATCATATAGGTAAAAAGAAGTGTTTAATTAATTAATTAATATAGACGTGTGTAATAGAAGGTAGAAGTAGTACAAGAAGAGCAGGAGGTATTTGAGAGATAGGAGGATCTCTTACAAATTTTACCTAATGCTAATTAGATTATAATTGATGATGATGACTCATCATCAATATTCAAGAAACTCTTAGATATGCTCAAGAAGGAGTAAATTAAAGATTGTGTGGCATATCTCTAATCACTTAAGAATTCAGATAAAAAGGAAAAGGAGCAAATTAAGAAGATATTAAATATTCCGAGAGATTAAAAAGGATCTGATGAATAAGATATAAGGTGATAAGAAAATGATTGAGTTACTAAAATTTTTAGTCCAAATTACAAGTATAGAGGATCAATTCATCTAATGTGGATCCAATTCACTTCATATGCTGGTGTGAAAATATTCTTTAAATATAGATTTTTAATCTCTAATTATTGATTAAATTTTTTCAGATGAACTTTCAACATCAATTTAGATAAATAGGAGTTACTACATGCATTAACTCTCTATTTCTTTAATTAAGGTTTTTAATTGCTTAAAATGTTTGCAATTGATATAATATCTTCCTTGTCTAAATATTACCAATCCTTTTTTAGAAGAAATCTATTTTCTTTAAAAATCCAATTCTAATTTTATGTTATTAAATTAATCTTTTCAATGCAACCATCAATTCATTAACAAATTTAATCTTTAACTTATAACAAGCTTTCAATTGCTTTTCCGATCTATTTATTAATGAATTTATCATTTTTGTTTATAGAACTTTAAATTTCCAGAGATTGATTTTCCCAAAGCTTTTTCAAAGTATCAAGTGTAGTATATTATGTAAAATATTATGGCACACATTTCATACATGCTACTCTAGATGGAACTACATTAGATTAATTTAAATCTACATAGTAAATCTTATCTTTATGTTCCTCACATATCCATTAATTATTAATATCAGACTCATTATTAAAATTATACTTCATATATAAATCTTTAAAAGCATTTTCCTAAAATTTTTATTCATCAATGTTTATCTAATTAAGTATTTTTTCAGATTCATTTTACAATTATGTATAATTAACTTTTTTGATATATTATAGCAATGAGACCTATATATTTTTATATATGGAGGTTTCTTAACATATCAATTTGGAAAAGGTTTAAAAATCCTCATTATTACTAATTTATAAGGTTTCTTGAGATTCCTCTTTAACTTTCTTTATTAATTCAACTTAAGTATCGATATATGTTATTGCAATGTTCATTACATCTGAAATTTAATTTCTTTATTTTTGAAGGTAGTTCTTGATAGAGTGTAAGACTTCTAAGTTCTTATTTCTCTTCGTTTAAATTTCCCTCATGAATTACAATTTTACTAAAGAAAATTGCTTTTCTAAGTCTTCTATGAGCATTAAATTCTTATTCATGTTTACAATACATTTCTAACACAGCTTTCTATTTTTTAATTCACTAAATGCTGAACCATAAAAAACTACTTTCTATTAATGTTCTGGGCAAAAACTCATTTAAACAAATAATCAAACAGTTAAATTTCTAATAATCTTTATCATATACTTTAAATTAAAATCACATTAATAATTATCATTTATAAAATGTTTTATAATCTCTTATAAATTAAAAAAAGTAATAAATAATATGAATTAAGCAGAAAGTCTATTATATTTAATTGTCAAAATTTAATATAGAATTAATTGAATTATATCAATTTTACTTGATTTAAATTAATTTTATGAAAGTTAAGAAATTTCAACTAATTTTAAACTTCATAATTTTAATATACTTTTTTAGGAATGATTCATATACAAAGAATAAACTTCGAAATATAATCAAATGATGGATTAATTATTTTTTTTAATATTTTTTATTATAAATATTTCAAGGTGAATAATGAAGCGAAAGGAATTATTAGATTTACAAGATGAATGTTAAATTAAAATAATACAATAATAAATATGGTGATAACTTTTTTTAATAAAAATATTATAAAGCAAATTAATAATAAAAATAATGAAACATTTTCAACCAGATTCTTGCTTATAGCATAATAAAAAGGCTATTTTCTTAAATTAATCAGAAGTTGATCCATAGTTTAAGAATTTATGTCTTCAATGTGTTTCAGAATTAAAAAATGAATTAATTGTAATCGACGATTTCTAATAATCAATATAAGAACTTATAATTAATTTGATTAAACAACGAGAATAACTTAATTAAAATAACCTTTAGTGTTTAATTCATTTGAAAGATTGCATTTTGTAGTTCAAAATGCAATAAATAATATCAATTGAAAAGTATATTTAATGTATTGATTAATAAATCAATATAATGGATGAGTTTTAAAAATAAATATATGATTACTAAATTCCAATAGACAATGTTGATTAATTTCTTAGTAAATATACTGAAATTGAATAATTACATATAAATTATGAAGGTATTAGGGATGTTATAATGAGCAATCTTAACTCAATTCAAATATAAGATTTTATGCCATAATTTTAAGAAATTATAAATAACCTTATATTTGAATCTTAGACTGATGTTGTTGTTACTCTATCACATATAAAATCTCACATTTTCCCTAAAAATTATGATAAAGAAAAATTGAAAATATTTTGTGAGAAACATAATAGATAAATATTAATGTTGGACTTAAATAAATAAAAAACACTTCAAAATAGATTAGCTTGCATTGATTGTATTGAAGAATATGCAATCAAATTCACAAAACTAGAAAATTTTGAATAATAATGGAAAGATTATTAAAATACAATCTAATAAGAGAATAATAAATTTAATGAGAGAATCACTAATACTAACAAAACCATATTGCAATATATGAATGATTTTTATAAACTATTGTAAAATGAATTGAAATATACTCAAAAATAATTGACCGATCATGCAAATGATTATCGGATGAAGACAAGACAACCCATATTCAAAACCATATTCCAATTTTCAAAAGAAGAAATTTTTGAAATAGCTGAAGAATTAAGTAATTAAAATAACTAAGAAAAATTAACAAAAGAATTTGAATCTCAATATCATAATTTTAAAATATAGTCGGATAAGATCTTGGAGGATTAAGAGATTATTATATAACAATTATATAAAAAGATGTAAAAATAAATATAAGAATCTTATTATAATATTATAGATTAACATAATATTAATTAATAAAAAATTAAACCTTTTAAATATGAAATCATGAAATAGAATTGTATTAAATAGTAAGAGTCCTGTTATGCATTAGCTTTTAATAATGATTCATCAATATTAATTGCCGGTTGCAATACAAAAATCAAAATATACTAATTTATAAATGAAGAATTAAAAGAAAAGTAAATTATTTCAGAACAAAAAGAATTTACATGTTTAATATTTATGAAAAAGAGAAACCATTTTATATCAGGAAGCAAAGATGGATCTATTATAATTTGGTCAATTGATAATAATTAATAATGGTATTATTAGTAAAGATTGGAAGAACATAATGAAAAAATACTTTGCTTAATTTTAAATGAATGTGAGGATCTTCTTATTTCTAGTAGTTGGGATAAAACTATCAAGTTCTGGAATAATACAACTAAATGGATAAGTACTTAGACTATTTTAGACCACAATGAATAGGTTTGGAGTATTAGTATGAGTCCATCATAAACCAAATTGATTTCATGTGGAAATGATAGAATTATTCTAATATTAGAACATAAAAAAAAGGAGAATTTTTGGATAATAGTATAAAAGATAAATGTAGAAGTTAGAGGATATAGAATTTGTTTTTTAAGTGACAACTCATTTGTATTTTAATAATGGATTTCAAATTTGATGAATTTCTACTAATATGATGAAACAAAAAATGAATTTAAAAAAAAGAGAGACATAATTGTAAAGTCTGGTAATAGTTGTGATTATTTATCACCTTTATAATATATTGACAATAAATCATTACTTGTAAATAAAAATGGGTTTCATATAAATATGATTCGAAGAAATGAAGAAGAAACTCTTAAAACAGAGTTTACTATAAATTTTGATACAAATTATATATATATATCAATTAGTAGAGATGGAGAATTCTTAGCAACTTGGGATAACAAAACATAAGAAATATAAATAAGAAAATTTTTGATTGATTGAAAATAGTTATAGAATAATAAGTATATTTAAATATTTAAACTAAAATCATAATTTATCAATTAAATCGCTTCTAGTATCATTTCTAATCATAAATTTATTGAAATTTTGTTTTAATATTGTTATAACACCTTGAAGATAATTAAAAATACTAATAATCTAACTATAAGTTATTAAATTCTTTTGAAACTATCATAAATATTTATATATCTAAAAATTTTATTTTTAAATTAATAAAATTGATTAGTTATCAAATTTAGTTTATTACATATAAAGTTATTTGATNATACAAAAATCAAAATATACTAATTTATAAATGAAGAATTAAAAGAAAAGTAAATTATTTCAGAACATAAAGAAGATGTTACATGTTTAATATTTATGAAAAAGAGAAACCATTTTATATCAGGAGGCAAAGATGGATCTATTATAATTTGGTCAATTGATAATAATTAATAATGGTATTGTTAGTAAAGATTGGAAGATCATAATGAAAAAATACTTTGCTTAATTTTAAATGAATTTGAGGATCTTCTTATTTCTAGTAGTTGGGATAAAACTATCAGGTTCTGGAATAATACAACTAAATGGATAATTACTTAGACTATTTTAGAGCACAATGAATAGGTTTGGAGTATTAGTTTGAGTCCATCATAAACCAAATTGATTTCATGTGGAAATGACGGAATTATTCTAATTTTAGAACATAAAAAGAAGGAGAATTTTTGGATAATAGTATAAAAGATAAGTGTAGAAGTTAGAGGATATAGAATTTGTTTTTTAAGTGACAACTCATTTGTATTTTAATAATGGATTTCAAATTTGATGAATTTCTGTTAATATGATGAAACAAAAAATGAATTTAAAAAAAAGAGAGACACAATTGTAAAGTCTGGTAATAGTTGTGATTATTTATCACCTTTATAATATATTGACAGTAAATCATTACTTGTATAATAAAAATGGGTTTCATATATATATGATTCGAAGAAATGAAGAAGAAACTCTTAAAACAGAGTTTACTTTAAATTTTGATACAAATTATATATATATCTCAATTAGTAGAGATGGAGAATTCTTAGCAACTTGGGATAACAATATATAAGAAATATAAATAAGAAAATTTTTGATTGATTGAAAATAGTTATAGAATTACAAGAATATTTAAATATTTAAACTAAAATCATAATTTATCAATTAAATCACTTCTAGTATCATTTCTAATCATAAATTTATTGAAATTTTGTTGTAATATTGTTATAAAACCTTGAAGATACTACTAAGTTATTAAATTCTTTTGAAACTATCATAAATATTTATATATCTAAAAATTTTATTTTTAAATTAATAAAATTGATTAGTTATCAAATTTAATTTATTACATATAAAGTTGTTTGTATAAGATTTAATAAAGGATACAGATCTAGTGTTTTATCGAATCTGATAGACTTATATATCAATACCTATATTTACATAATTAGAATTAATCGCGAATTTAATCCAAGTGATTTTAGATTCCTTCATATTCACTTCAACAATTATTGATCATTGACTTGAAAAGTAAAACATAAGATGTTTGAGTTTAAATTTTTTTAAGATGAATGGGAGAATGCACTTCCATGTGAATTTAAGTGATAAGTTCTATATAAGTTATCTGTTAAATTGGCCCATGGGCAGATTAATTAAATATATCAACATTATATTTATTTTAACTTTAAATTTCTTTGTTCCCTACGCACAATGCTATATATGAAACTTGATGTATAAGCCTTAAAGCAAATTTAGCAATTCCAGTTTTTGGAATCATAGGCTGACCTATTACAAAATTTGCCTTTTTTAAACAACTAACCTTGTTACCATTAGTTGTAATCTCTACATCTGAAATACGTAATTCTATTGAAAAACTAATATCCAAAAATTTAGGAATGTTTTATTAATGTATATGTTTCATGTTTTAAAGTAGAGTATTCTTATGATTTATCTTTTATTTCGTAAATGATATGATTCTCTAACTAATTGATTATATCACTTGATTATCGATTATTATATTATTGATAGTCTTGACCCAATAGTTCATCACTTTATTTTAAAGATAGCTGAACCATATAATATTTTTTCTGTTTTAATCATGTCTTTAATAAATTAATCTAATTACGTTATTCCAAATTGATCTAATTTGTTAATAAGATTTCTATTAATGCTAAACAATCTGTTATATATTTAATGCTTATTCAAATTTTATGAAAAGTTTTTCAACCAATCATGAAAATTCTTAACAATTAACAATTTGGTTTTGAATTGTGAATGAGATTCTTCATAACATATTTAACAGAATGGCCTTTTTTCTTTACGTTCTTAATCAATGCATACTCCAAAAATAGTTTAGAATAATGATTCTCTTTTTTGAAATTTAATAAGGTGCTTCTCATTTTTATATATTTTAATAATAAATCTAATTAAGGATAAAACATTAATTAATGAAGATATCAATTTATAGAATCTTAGTGATAAAGAAATGTTATTAAAATTATATTGTAAATATTTATTTTCAAGTAATTTTTTTTAATATAGATAAGTATAATGATTATGATAAACACAAAAATATAATTTATGATTCCAAAATTGAAATGGTAATACTAAATATTATTTAGTATCAAACTTATGTTTCAGTCGGTACTTATTGTCTTGATTTTTAATTTAATATTTGTTTTTATCATTTATGAAATTTATCAGATAAATAACATCAGGAACATTGTGAACATTCCATAAAATACTGAAATCCATGCAAAATTAACATCAATTAATGTGAAATCAGATTAATTACTTTAATGAAATCTTACTATACAGTAACAATAAAAAGAAAAAATCCATTTGAAAACTACTTGTCCTAATCTAAAAACAATAAAATAAACCAAAATTCAGATAGCTTTAATTCTTCAAAATATTTAATAGCAGATTTGATTAAAAAAATAATAACTCTAGCAATTTCTAAAAAATTATTAAATTCAAGAAAATTCATAAAACTATTAATGCCATTTAAAAATAAATTATTTTTAATTAATTATTTTGCATTGAGAAGCCTAATGTTGTTATTTTTTTATTACAAACATAAGTTTAAACATCAAAAATAAGAATAGATTTGTAGTTAAAATAAACCAACTCTAAATTATAATGGATATTTGGGCATTAATTGAGAGGGTATTGAATTAGCCTATTAATAATAATTTATAGCTATTAATTTACTTCTATAGAATATTAATATTTCATTTATCTAACGCAATTCTCAATTTAATTCATTAATTTATTATTTTTGAGTTTTTTAGGCAAAATAACAAATTTTAAAAAATATTACTATAAGTTTACTAAATTTCAATATAATACTGAATCTTGAATTTATTGTTAAAAAGTACAATTTTTTGGAAAGTAATTTGAATTTAGACAAGATTTCTGTTATTTTTCGTAAAAAATTTTTGGTATTTCAAAAATATAACACAAACGATATAGACTTAATTAGTTTAATTGAAATTCATTTAAATAATGAATAAGAATTATTGATAATTTGAAGATTTCCTAATAATTTTTTTGCATCAAATTTAAAAAACTAAGTTATTTAAGGAAATAAGGAATATCTAACTATTGGAATTTAACCTAAGATTTCAATTAAGCTTAAGTATTTAAATGAAATTTTTGATTAATATTTTGCGATAAAATACAATTTACAAATAGGATTTTTTATCTATGATAATCCAATCGTTTTATTTATTTTTACTCAAAAAGTTAATAATTGAGTATAAAATAAGTTTTTAACTAATTCATTCAAATAAGTTTATTTAGATATTATACTAAAATTATCAGCATAATAGCCAGTTATTCCTTTAAATATTAAAGGCAATTAGTATCTCAATTTAATTTGATTTTTTATTATTTTAAAAAAGATTAGAATTCCAATCTTGATTACAATATATTGTTTGATTGAAAAATAGAGTAAAGCGAAGGGGATTCGAGGATCTTCAAAAATTTTGTTAGATAAAACAAGATAGTATTTAAAATTATAATGATCAATAAATTTTTAAAACATTAATAAATAAAAAAAATAAAATCTAAATTATTATGTAATATTTTAGTTTTAATACAAATAATACGAAATATGAATTATTATTCAGATTTTAACTATTTAAACATTTGATATATTCATTATGATTTTTTCATATTATTTATAAGAGGAAATATTATGAACGGATAAAATAAGTAAGAATAGATGCTATTTAAGTTTTAAAAGAATCTAGTCTTAATTCTAGAAACATAGTAAAATTATCTAAAAATATATCTATAACCTTGTATAAAGTTTGAATCTATTATTTCGGGACACTATGTCTTGATGATAATCTAATTTGTAGTAATCTTTATAACAACTATTTTAATGTTAATAAGCAATTATACTAATGAAATCAATAATTTATGCACATTATTAATTATATTCCTATTTGTTCTATTTGGATGTACATTATATAAACAAAAATAATTTATTGATGTTACAAAAAGATTTAATAATAATGTCCAAGAATATGAATTAAACTAGAAGATCTATGAACCTACCATAAAATTCAATTACTTCTATACTAATTAATAATAATTTAAAATAATTAAATGGATATATTTATATATAACAATCAATATTTTACTCATAAATTAAAACTTTATACTCTTAAAATATTAAGATTCAAATATTTAAAACGATAATATAGAGATTTCATAATCTGAATATTTACTAAACATAATTAATATCATAATTGAAGAACCAATGCTTAGTGTTTTATTCATACTTTGTTCAATAATAGCTTTTATTTTTATCATTTAGAACCATTAAAATTATTCTTTTTTATTTTCTTAATCTATTAAGAATGTTCCATTCCGATTTATTATTACAAACATTATAATATCAGTATTTATATTTACATAATTTTAGAAATTTCAAAAACTGTTACTAAAGCGTAGATATTTTGTTAAATATCTATTTTTAATAATCTAAGTAAATCAATAGCATTAATTATTTTTTTGAAATTTACAGAAAATTAAACTTCTTATCTATTAATTGGATCAAGTATCTTTTATCATTTATTTATGAACATATTTTTAATTAAATTATTTTAATAAATTAATCATTTTGCTTCAATATATTAAAATGTGAATGATATAAAATGAATTAAGGATTAAAATTTATGTTTTGATGATTATTTTATGTTTATAAATTCAATATTAAAGATTAAGAATTTTTAAAATAAACTCTTTTAGTTTTTCCTTATAATTTATGTAATATTGACTATAGATGGAAGTATTTTTTATGATAGAAAATTAATAAATAAATTCTTTTATGATGGTTTCATTTATTTTGATTGTGGATTATTTTAATTGGTAATACTTACCCTATTGATTATTGAATATATTCTAAAACCATTTTGTTTTAATTTAAATTTTTAAGAGTGCTTGTAAAATTAAACCTAAGTTTTTAAGAATCAAGAATTCATATAAATTGTTCCAGAATCGATAGAAATATCACTTTGATAAATACCACTTAAAACAGATCATTTTACTACAAAGTAAAGAATGAATATCTAAAGAAACAATAGTTTTCATTAACTATCATTTTTGTCCCTTACATTTATCAAAAATTATTTTATTTATAATGTGGATCTGTAAAATAAAATAGTTGATTGTACAATTTGTTTAGAATAAATGACTGATTATCAATTAGAGATTGTTTAATTAAAATGTCATAATACTCACATTTTTCATGAGAAATGTATAAGAGATTGGTATCATAAAATAAAAATTGTCCACTTTGTAATACAAAATTTTTGATTTAGTGAATCAAAATTATTTTTATTTCAACATTCTTAACTTTTTTAGAAATATTTTTTATGAATTTTAAGTTTAGAAATTTTCGCTTTATTAATTATTATAAGATCCTAATTAACTATAACTAATATATTTTAAAATAAAATCAAATAATTTTAATAATTTTTATATTAAATAATGATTTTGAGAAGATCTTAATTTTTCATCATAAATTTTTGTGCTCTTGAAATCCAATCGTAAAAGCTGTTTATAAAATAATAAAAAACTTCGGTAACATAAATAATATTATACTTTTTCGTATAATATAATTCTTGTAAGGAATATATCAAAACTATTTAATGTATTCAACCAGTAGCAAATTAATTAAATAATTAAATTCTTATGGATAAATATTATATGTTTAAAAATTGAGTTTTAATTTTGAATAATGGATTGGTATGTGAGAAAACGATTTATAATATGATAATGAATTCATATTAAAGAGGAATGAAAGTAAATGATTGAAAATTAGTTATTTTTCATTGAACTCATTATTAAATACCTTATTACACCTAATTTGGCACAATAAAAGGATTTATAATTAACTTTTAACATGAAGCTAAAAGCATCTTTCTAATTCAAATAATAGGTCACTTAGATCTACTAATTAAAAAAAATAATCTTAATACTTCAAAATAGTGTCTATTATGGATTATCTTGCAATAGATATCACTAAAATAATACTTACACTCTTTTTTGTTAAATTATGTTATTCTTTCTTAGGCTTCTCTCAGTTTGATAATTTGAATTCTTAAATATTTATATTTTGTTAATTTAATGATAAAATTCTGATAAAATATATATTCATTTACTTTGATTCTTCAGCATATCAAATATTATAATTATTAATTAACAATCTAACTTAAAGGTATAATCCTAAGCTAGATGATTTAAATAAAAGCAGTTTAAGAACAAAAACAAAAAATTAGGCACAACCTATAATCGTTTGTTATGATAGTAAGACAAAATTGCCAATAGAATTAAAATAAGTTTAATATACAGTTAATATATAACCTGGTTTAGCAGTAGCGCATATATGTTAAATCTATTCAACTGAAGAAAACAAAGATCAATGTGAATTAGAATACTTGTTTACAATAGATTAAAATTCAGCTGTTACTAAGATGATAGTTGAACTCGGAGATTAAAAAGTTTATGGAGTTATAAAAGAATTAGAAGAGGCAAAAAAAGAATATGAAAAGGGATTATAAGAAGGAAAGACAATGGTGTTAAGTTAAGAAGATTCAAAAATATCAAATATCAAAAAAGTTAAAATTGGTTATTTGAATCCCATAAATCATTAAAAATTTAATTTGAATACACCCAACAATTATAAGTATTTCTGAATTAATTTTGGAAATTAGAATTGTCTTCTATGATAGATACAAGTTATCTTGCAGTTAATGAATTAAAGAACACATCTACAAATTATGCTTCATAATATTCTTTTGTAAAAAACCATGTCAACATTTAAGCGATGAAATTAAATTATAAGTAAAATATTACTGTAAGAATTAATATGGAAAAACCGATTACATATGCTAAATCTCCAACACATTCAATTTTATTAAATTCTGATATTAATGTCAAAGAAAAATAAATTGATTTATAAACTCCTAAGAACTAATCAATTATTACTTTGGATATGAATGATCCTGAAAATATGGCACCAAATAAAAAGTTTGAATTATTATTTTCCTCCAATGATGTTAATAACCCTTATGCAATACTAAGCCATACAAATAATGATGCTTTATAACATATCAAATATTGTGCAACTCTAACCCTCATACCAAAATTTAATGAATTTCCAATAGATGATGCCTATCAATCATATCTAAATGGTTTAAATTTATCATCATAGGCAAAAATCTAAAAGGGTTGTTATATATTTTTTATTGATCGTAGTGGTTCAATGGAAGGCATAAGAATTGAAAAAGCCAAACAATCACTGATACTGTTTCTGAAGAGCCTTCCTGAAGATTGTTCTTTTAATATAATTTCATTTGGTAGCAATGTATAAAAGATGTTCGATATTGCACAAGCATATAATTAAAAAACACTAAATTAGGCAATAAAGTAAGTTCAAGAAATGGATGCAGATTTGGGGGGAACTAATATTTTAGAAGCATTGGTTTAAGGCATTTATGATGAAAAATATTAAAAAAGCAAATATAGTTCAGAAACTTTAAATGCTTTTCTACTAACAGATGGAGAGGATTCTCCTGAAGATATCATTAAGTTAGTATCTAAAAATCAGAGACCTGAAACTAGAATTTATACATTAGGTATTGGGAATCATTGTAGTGAGTATCTAGTCTAAAGATTAGCTGAAGTTGGAAATGGAAAATGTTAATTAGTAGGAGATAATGAGGATATTAATTCTAAAGTAATAGATTTGTTAGAGGATTCCCTAACTTATTATTTAAAGGGATTTTCATTGATACATAATATTGAAAAAGTTTCATAGATTATTCCTGATCCAAAATCAATAACTTAATTAAAGAAAAATCAAGAGTTAACTTTACAAATTTTATTTTCAAAGAAACAGAAAAAAGAAAATTTAGAATTCAAAATTAATTGTTTTGATCCATAAATGAATAAATAAATTTAATATGAAGTTAAAATGAATCTTAAAAGTTCCAAAGAGAATGAATATTTTCATAAAATAGCCGCTCATAAACTAATAAGATATTATGAAAAATCAATTTCCTAATAAGCTCAATAAATGGAGACTGTTATGATCAATGAAAAATGCATTAAAGATTTGGATATTATTAATTTGTCATTATAGAATCAAATACTATGTTCTAAAACAGCATTTATTTGTGAAGTATGCTAAAATGAATAAAATCTTTAAGCACTGATAAAGAAAAAGATGAAGATTAACTTATGTTTAGAGGCAAATGATGAAGATTAAGCATTTCAAAACAAAAGAACTAAAATGTCATTTAGATCAATTAAAAGTTGTAGCAAACCTTCCAATATGATGTATTAATTGCAAGAACCATAAAGGGTGATGTGTTGCATGTAGTAAGAAACGATGTTATAATCAAAATGTCAAAAATTGTCGGAAGAAGAAGATTAAGAAAAACTCATCAGTTCACATAAATTTTAAAAATAGGATTTACAACAGTCCAAAAAATTTCTTCCTAAATAAAGCATCCTAAGTGCTCCAAAGCCAAAAATACTATAAGAGGATTAACAAATGATAGCATATTTTGAATTAATTGACTGCATGTAAGCAAATGGTAGTTTCCTATTAGAAATACATATTGAAGATTCACTAAAGTTAAGCAGAATAGATAATAAATATCATTTAGAAGATCTATGTTGGCCAACAGTGGTTTCTCTTTTTTATTTGGAATTATTTTGTCAGGATTCTAAGACTTCCTGGTAATTAATTTATAATAAAGCCATAAATTATTTATAAAAGAAAGGAGTTAATTATTTTTAGATAAAAACAGAATGCATTACAGATTATAGAAAACTTTTTTAGAATTGATAAATTTGATTATATAAAATTAACTACTTTCTAAAATATATACATTAATTAATATCATTTTATCTTCTTATTATTTCATAATCTATTATTCAATTTAGCTAGCTACAAAATTTTTTAATATAATTGAATCAAATAGATTAAAGTGTAATTATCATAAACAAATTCAATTCGTTTTGATCTAAATTTATTGATTAAAACAAATTTAAAATTTGTTGATTGTATTATTATATTTAANAACAGAAAAAAAAAAATTTAGAATTCAAAATTAATTGTTTTGATCCATAAATGAATAAATAAATTTAATATGAAGTTGAAATGAATCTTAAAAGCTCCAAAGAGAATGAATATTTTCATAAAATAGCCGCTCATAAACCAATAAGAAATTGAAAAATCAATTTCCTAATAAGCTCAATAAATGGATACTGTTATGATCAATGAAAAATGCATTAAAGATTTGGACATTATTAATTTGTCATTATAGAATCAAATACTATGTTCTAAAACAGCATTTATTTGTGAAGTATGCTTTCATGAATAAAATCTTAACTTATGTTTAGAGGCAAATGATGAGAAACAGGAAGATAAAGCATTTCAAAACAAAAGAACTAAAATGTCATTTAGATTAGTTAAAAGTTGTAGCAAACCTTCCAATATGATGCATTAATTGCAAGAACCATAAAGGGTGATGTGTTGCATGTAGTAAGAATCGATGTTATAATCAAAATTTCAAAAATTGTCGGAAGAAGAAGATTAATAAAAACTCATCAGTTCACATAAATTTAAAAAATAGGATTTACAACAGCCCAAAAAATTTCTTCCTAAATAAAGCATCCTAAGTGCTCCAAAGCCAAAAATACTATAAGAGGATTAACAAATGCTAGCATATTTTGAATTAATTGACTGCATATAAGCAAATGGTAGTTTCCTATTAGAAATACATATTGAAGATTAAAGTTAAGCATAATAGATAATAAATATCATTTAGAGATCTATGTTGGCCAACAGCGGTTTCTCTTTTTTATTTGGAATTATTTTGTCAGGATTCTAAGACTTCCTGGTAATTAATTTATAATAAAGCCATAAATTATTTATAAAAGAAAGTAGTTAATTATTTTTAGATTAAAACAGAATGCATTATAGATTATAGAAAACTTGTTTAGAATTGATAAATTTGATTATGTAAAATTAACTACTTTCTAAAATATATACATAAATTAATATCGTTTTATCTTCTTATTATTTCATAATCTATTATTCAATTTAGCTAGCTACAAAATTTTTAATATAATTGAATCAAATAGATTAAAGTGTAATTATAATAAATAAATTCAATTCGTTATGATCTAAATTTATTGAGTAAAACAAATTTAAAATTTGTTGATTGTATTATTATATTTAAAAAATTTTATAAGGATCTTAAGCAGTAAATGAGTATTTATTTTCTTAACTATTCTTAATTATTAAACACAATATTTCTTAAATCTATTATTAAATTGGTTGCTTTGAGGTGATTAAAATAAAACTAAAAAAATTATTAGATGAATTTATATTTAATTCACATTTTAATTCTAATCATTCATATTCTAAATTTACAATGGCCCATTGTAATTAGAGGAATATTTTGGATAAAAGAAATAGGCTTAAGTATTGAATTATTAATATTTTCATAGTATTCTACCTAATTAAATTGATTATAGATACAGTATTATAACTTTTCATGAATGGGTAAAGATGTAGTTTACTTTATTAATGAATTAAATATGGGAAGATGATAACAGTTGAAAATTTAGCCTAATCAAATTCTTCATCCAACCCAAATTTATTATTGATGATATAAAAAATATCATAATTGATTTATTAAAATTTCCATAGTTTTTTATAAATTAATCTCGAAATATACTTTAATTTAAAATTTTTGCATTCTACTCTTAATTTTGTCAATTTATTTGACACTAAAATTATTTAAAAAATCATATTTTTTTTAAGATCAACATAAATAGAAATTCATAAATCAAGCAAAAACTAATTAATTATAAACTTTTTAAAATATTCACTTTACATAAAAACTGATTCAAAATAAATTTAAAAATCCCAATATTTGATTTCAAAAATAAATCTGTTAATATATGTTATATTTTATTTATCATTTCTTTTATACATAATCAATTTTATAATCTTTCTAAATGTGCCTTATTGATAGAATCATAGAAAATAGACAAAATAATAAAATTAAATAATAAAGTTTGATTTATATTAATTAATTTTCATTTTATCTTTATCTTTGGATCATTAAATAAAACATATACGTGAACATAATGAACTAGGATTTGATACAATTTAAACTTTTTAAATTTTATTTCCCTATTGTTGTTATTAAGTTTAATTTTATTATTTATTATTCATTTCAATAACTTAAACGAATACCTCTCTAAGTTTTTTATCAGAATTTTCTATTATTGATGATGATTAATCATCTAAATACTTTAAAATAATTAATGTATCATTAGTCCCATTTATCCAATATTCATTTTATTCATCCTATTGATTTTCTATTTTGTTTAACTTACCTAAAAATTAATTGAACTACTAATTATTTTATTAATAGGTTTCTTATTACTACTACTTTGCAAGTTAAATTTCTGCAATTTTTACTTCAATTTCTAGTTCTAAAGGGCTAATTATATTATAGCATTTTAAGATATTAGTTAATTTATTAAGCCTAACCTTAAATGTAGTTTCCTTTTTTGATTCAATTGCATAATCGATTGCATCATTTATAATATTAAATGCTTCAATTAAAGTCTTTCAATTGATGAGTGTTGTCAGTTTGCTTCACCTTCTAAGAAGATAAAGAAGGATTAGAAGAATCAGGAGAAGCTGAATAAATCCAACAGAAAAAATCCAAGAGGAGGTAGAGGATCTAAAAAGAATTGAAGAAGCCTCAAATGAATATTATTAAACATTTAAACATTTAGCCATATTCTTTATACAAAGTTCCTTTTTTAAATTAAGCCTTAGCATCATTTGAGTTCAATTCAATTGCTTTAGTATAATCTTTTAATGCTAAATCAAATTTCCTCATACTTCTATAACACAATCCTATTTAGTTCAACATCTTGATTACCTCTGTTAAAATAATTTATAGCATCTTTAGGATCCAATTAATTAGCTATGTCATGATCTATTATGGCTTAATCTTTATTTCCTAAGCTTAAATGCAATAATCCTATAATAACCTCTGTTATTATAAGTATTAGCATCATTAGAATCTAATTCAATTGATTTGTTATAGTGCAATGTCTGTGTTTCCGATATTATATTATAAAAGGCCTTTTTATTATACTAATTTTAACACCTCTATTATTATATGCTTTAGAATCATTGGGATTTAATTCAATCGCTTTATCATAATCTACTAGTGCCTATTGTACATTATCTATGTCTTCATAAAGGTTTCCTATCGAAAAATAATATGTTAATTACCTCTATCGAAATAAAAATTAGAAAAATTAGGATCTAATTCAATTGTCTTGTTAAAGTCTATAAGTGTCTATTTAATACTTCCAATTTTAGTAAATAGAAGTCCTATTTAACTTGATAATGTAATAAACCTGGATAATTATATATACAAGCATCATAAGGGTCTAATTCAATAGCCTTGTTAAAATATATAAGTTCCTCCTCTTACTTTCCAATTTTATCTAAAAAAATTCCTATTTAATTAAATAACTTGATAACCTCTGCTCATGTATGCAAAAGCATATTATGTATCCAACTCAATAGCCTTATTATAATCTATGAGTGCCTAATCTTTATTCCCTTAGTTTTTATATAAATTTCCTATTCATTAAAATGATATGATACCTCTGTTACAATATGCCAAAATACATTTATTATCAATTTGAATCGCTTAATTATAATATTATAATGCTTCATCTTTATTTCCAATTGCATTCTTCACACATTCTAATTATAGTGAATATTCTTAACCTATTCTCATGTAAGCCAAAGAGTATTTAGGATTAATTTGAATGCATATTTCACAATCTTTTAAAGCTTCCATAAACATATTTTTTCGATAAAATCCCGTGGCTTAATTAATTAATACATCTTACCTCTATGATAATATGTTTCTTCATTTGATGCTCCTAACTCAATAGCTTTATTGAAATCTTCAACTGCCTGATCATACATTCTTTTTTTGAATATAATTCTCCTAATTATTTGTGATTAAAAGAAACCTCTCAATATTAAAGCCTTAGAATCTTAAGAATTAAGCTTCAAAGCATCATTTATCAATTTTAAAGCTTCATCAATTTTATTTTCTCTAAACTTTAACTAATTAGCAAATCTAATTATATATTTACAAAACAAGCTTATGATAATTCTTTTGCTAATTATTAGTTCTCTCTATTTTCTTATTCTTTACTTGAATACGGATTTGAATCATTTTACATTTTATATAAAAATTAATAATATTTTAGCTAACATTATAGTTTTTACTTGTTTGAAATTTTGCTCTAACTAAAATTTCTCTAATAGTATTCTTTAAAAAAAAAGATATTATCCATTAAAAATTCAAGATTGTTTTAATGAGAGCTTCTTAACATTTTAGAGAATTGAACTAAGAACTATTTGTCATCAATATTTACAACTTACATATATACTTTTCTTTTTTTTCAACAATAATATCAATAGATAATTTGAAAAATCTAACATTTTAGTCAGGTTTATTTACTAAAAAATGAAAATTTATAATAAATTAATAATTTTCTTTTGTAATAAAAATTACATTAAGTAAATGAGAATTTAATACAAGAATAACATTATATTTTTATATGATTTAATTTTTAATATTAAAAGCTACCTTATCTAATTTAACTTAGGTAATCATTATGAAAATTTAGTCTTCAATGAAATAGATTTATTTTTAATTATTTTACAATCCTAGGTTTAAGATTAATGAGATTTTCATGATAGTAATTTATAAATCTTAATAAAAATCTTTATTTTGATATATTAAATGTTATTATTTCGAATAAATGAAGATTTATTTTTTTTCAAATTATATGCTATATATAAATATTCTATTATGTTACATTTTTTAATCATTATTCATTATATCTATTTCATATTGAATATTATATTCTTATGGCTTAAAAGAATTTTTGTATTTCCTATTAATATAATTATCAATGAAATTGATTAAGAATCTAATAAAACAAAGAATCATTTTAATTAAATAAATAGTATAGAATATGATTAATTTATTTAAAATATAAAAAAAGAATACGCAATTTTCCACTAAGAAAATAGATATTCAATACTTTAGTTTATTGATTTGTTATTTTAACTTCTCTACAAATAATTTTAACCAAATTATAAACTAATTAACAGTTTGTATGAATATTATATTATAAAATTTAAATCAATTTATTAATTCAATTAAATAAAGCACTATTCTGTCAAATATATAAAGTCTAGGTTAGTTTTCTGGATTATTAATAATTAAAAAATTCACTTCAAACTGAAAACATCAACTAAAACTAATTTTAATATCACAATAATTTTTGTTTTTCGAAATAATTCTCATCATTTTTTCAAAAATTATCCAGTATCTTCTTTGCCGAACTAAATGCCTTCTGGAACTATAATTTTTCCAAATCTAATTATGAAGGTATTTAGA
>CAJJDO010000174.1:112386-126897 GCA_905183005.1 Paramecium pentaurelia
ATATTTTGAATGAGTATTAAAAAATAAACAAAATAGAATTGACTTTGGATAATATATTCATTGTTACAGACACATTCATTATAGACTTGGAATTAAAGGAGTCCATTAAAGCTACAGGTTATTAACTAATATAATCTGGAACATATGCATTTTTTTATTTATTGAGGAATATTGTTGTTGTTTAAGAATTCTTTAATGATTAAACCATAATTTCTACTTACTTAATTAATGAACCTTCAATATTTATTTCTTAAGATATTGCTGAATAATTAGAAAGTATGGTTTTACCTGTAAAACTGGATATATAAGTAATGTCTTAGTTAAATAATAAATTTATGGAATATGCTTTTTAAATCTAATTGGTTCAATTTGATGTTACAGAAAATTAGTAACCTATCTAATTTCATTAATATATAGATGATTTAATTTTAATATTTCCTTAAGAAAAAGTTATAGATAGAAGTCAAGCATTTTTAGGTCCAAATTTAACATTATCGATTTCATCTAGTAATTCTAATTATCTTTACGCAGGTATTGAAGGAACTAGGTTTGGAGAATGGACAGTATATGATGCAACTTATTCAATAGCATGTTCATTTTCAAGATAATCATAATTATATTGTACTTAATATATTAATAATACAATTATTCTAAAAATAGAAAATCCAGCACATTCATAATAAAGATTCAATATTGAGACTTATTTAAATTTATAGAAGTGTTCATGCATCAAAACTGCATAAAATATCAATGTTCTTATGTAGTTTTAAAGTATTAGTACAATAATTTGATCATTCTTTGCAAGCAACTAAACAAATTACAATACCATTTTAAATGGAGATCCTCAGTGCTGAAATTTTAAAAGATGTCTTATTTGCTATTACTATAGATGGTAAATTGATTGCCACAGATATATTAGAAAAATAGTAATTATTTACTATTTCAAATTATAATTTCAAAGAAATTTATATAAATTTATATGATTTCCCACATTATTTATTTATAGATAATCTAGATGAATTAATTATTTTGGCATATAATGGAAAATAGTCATATGAATTTATTAATTCTATTCAATATCCTATTCAAAACTACTAAAGTAATGCTATTGGTATATTAAGTAATGGAATATATCTTGCTTTTTGTAAAGACAATAACAATTTTATCTATTTCTATCAAAAAATCAATATTTACCTTTAAAATAGTCAATAAAATTATTTTGATGTATATATAAAGGGATACAAAATTTATTAAAATCCTAAACTGGAACATCTTATACAGCCTGAAGGAGTTCTAAATTTTCTATTTTATAAGGACTTAAGATCAATTAATTGAGTTCTATTCTAATAAGAACCAGGCTATTAAATATAAATAGTTTATTTATTCACAAATGTTGAATACTCCATAAATCATCCATATATATGTTAGCCCCACGTTATTAGGAAAATGACTATATTGGAAAACAACATTATTTAATGTTCAGGGCATATAATTAAAATTTTACTTCATATTATAAACTATATTTTTCAATAATTTATGAAAACTATTTATTATTTCCTCGAAATTTGCATCATAAATAGACTTATTACATATAGAATAAAGGGGAAATTAAAATTAATCCTAGAACTCTTTTTTATGGAAACATTTAAAATTATACAGCAAATTGCGATGAATGCAAATCCTTTAATATTACATAACCTATTGCTTTTAGCAATTCATAATCTATAAATATTTCTGTTGAAAATATCTTGAATTCTAATGATTTAGTCTATTTAACAGATTAATAAAATAACTTATATTAATTTTATCCTGAAACTAATCAGTTATCAATGCTATATAATTTATCAGATTAAGGCCATTAAAAATGCAATTTTCTTTTTATCGAGATGCAAAATTCTTTTCCTGTACAAATTTGTACTGGAAAATCAACTATAATATACGCTTATAACATATCTTCAAATTAAATAATCAAACATAATTTGATTGAAGTATGCTGTTTTTATTACTCAAGTTATCAAAATGGTATGTTAACAGTATTTTCTAATGGTAAATTTTAAGGCTTAGATTATTTTGTTTTTTATTTTTGGATTTCCAATAATGAAATTAATCTCAAGTAAATTTTCAATTCTAATGGAGTATGTCATTATTGTTTGATAAGTCCTCTTTATTTAAGTATGTCATAAAATTTTACTAATTAACCTTGTTAAATATTTGGACTTATATCAACTTCAATCGATGGTTCAGGTAATAATGAAATTTTTCTTTTAAAACATTGCATCTCTTCAACAATGAGTTAAATTTTTGGTTTTGAACCTAATTAAACTATTACATCTGGGAATATTTATTTTTAAAGTTCTACTTGGTATTTAATTTAAACAAAATTTATTAGTTTTTCGTTTAGTTAAATTACTAAATAATTTGGATCCTCAGAATAAATTTCTGATAATGTTATTTAAGTCAAATTAATAGTTTCATATTTTAATGTTGTTGAGTTGTATATGGTTTTATTTAATTAAACAACAGGTAATCTCATTAGTTTTGTTTTGGATTAGGGTTTTGATATAGACTTTAACGAAACTGTAGCATCTTTTTAAGTAAGTTAAGGATCAAATGGCTTGTTAATGATAGAAAGTTTTTCAAAAAAGAACACATTCCCTCCTCAAATCTATACATATGAAGCACATAAATTTGAAATACAATACGAAACAAAAAAATTAAATAGAATGATAGGATTCGAAATAATATAAGCTCAGTCTTCCGAAGTATATAGTGTATTATCTGGTAATTATTATGCTATTAGAAATAAAACCAATTCATTATTATATTATGTTTAGAATTATCTTACTCTTTCTGTTGATTTAACTGGTATTGAAAATACATCTATTGAAATTACAAGCTATAATCCATAAAATTAAATAAATTAATCATTATTTATTTAGAATCTATATTATCGAAACAATAGTAATAATAATGAAACACCTATAAATAATAATACAAATATTCCTGATAATCCTATTATTCCTGATAATCCAAATTCAACAGACTCAGATGTTCAAGATAATTCACATCATATAACATTACTTATACTCTACTGTTGCATGATTATTTTGTTATTTATTGTTTTGTTAGCACCTAAATGTTGTTACAAACTAAAAAAGGCATATAAGGCACCTTCTTTTAATTTTGAACTAATTGAGAAGTGAATTATATATAATTATAAAATTAAAAGAATTATAATAAGCTTCTGAAATGAAAAANTGTTAAATATTTGGACTTATATCAACTTCAATCGATGGTTCAGGTAATAATGAAATTTTTCTTTTAAAACATTGCATCTCTTCAACAATGAGTTAAATTTTTGGTTTTGAACCTAATTAAACTATTACATCTGGGAATATTTATTTTTAAAGTTCTACTTGGTATTTAATTTAAACAAAATTTATTAGTTTTTCGTTTAGTTAAATTACTAAATAATTTGGATCCTCAGAATAAATTTCTGATAATGTTATTTAAGTCAAATTAATAGTTTCATATTTTAATGTTGTTGAGTTGTATATGGTTTTATTTAATTAAACAACAGGTAATCTCATTAGTTTTGTTTTGGATTAGGGTTTTGATATAGACTTTAACGAAACTGTAGCATCTTTTTAAGTAAGTTAAGGATCAAATGGCTTGTTAATGATAGAAAGTTTTTCAAAAAAGAACACATTCCCTCCTCAAATCTATACATATGAAGCACATAAATTTGAAATACAATACGAAACAAAAAAATTAAATAGAATGATAGGATTCGAAATAATATAAGCTCAGTCTTCCGAAGTATATAGTGTATTATCTGGTAATTATTATGCTATTAGAAATAAAACGAATTCATAATTATATTATGTTTAGAATTATCTTACTCTTTCTGTTGATTTACTTGGTATTGAAAATACATCAATTGAAATTACAAGCTATAATCCATAAAATTAAATAAATTAATCATTATTTATTTAGAATCTATATTATCGAAACAATAGTAATAATAATGAAACACCTATAAATAATAATACAAATATTCCTGATAATCCTATTATTCCTGATAATCCAAATTCAACAGACTCAGATGTTCAAGATAATTCACATCATATAACATTACTTATACTCTACTGTTGCATGATTATTTTGTTATTTATTGTTTTGTTAGCACCTAAATGTTGTTACAAACTAAAAAAGGCATATAAGGCACCTTCTTTTAATTTTGAACTAATTGAGAAGTGAATTATATATAATTATAAAATTAAAAGAATTATAATAAGCTTCTGAAATGAAAAAATCTCTGAAAATTATATTTAAGCATAATAATTTTTAGAGATTATTAGATAAAAAAAGTTGAACTTAAATGGATTAATTAGTCTAAGTTCTCATTCTTTAGAAAGCTAACATTCACAAGAATAAATTTCATCAAAATCTAATATTAATTTATAATTGTTACACAATACGTTCCAGAAATATTACCTGAAAATTAGCCATAACTTATCGAATAACTATAATCATAAGTTAAAAATTAGAACTTTATGACTTAATACAATTTTTCTAAAAATGTGCTTTAACAAATATCAACTCATTCCAAATTTATTCTCAGTTTTTACCTTATTCTTCTATATAATATAAAACAATCATCAGCATAAATGCATGAATTACCTAGTCAATTTACAGAAAAGTTAGAATTTATGGTTTAGCAATGCACATAGTAAATGTTAATTTAATAATCATATAAATTCAATATTTCATAAGTTAACCTATTTTTCACAATTCCAACCTTAGAAAGTACTTTTTACCCATATTGTAAAATCTAAAACACATTCTAGTCCAAAAAATTTCAACAATCACATTAAGTAAACTAGTAATTAGAATTTAAGATTAGTTGTTATATCAGAATAAAGCCCATAAAAATATGAGGTCTAATGCTTTTGTTATTAATATGAACTTTATTGTTTCATACATCCTGAAAGATGAAAATTAACTAAATATCCAACCATATCATGACTATCGATAATCAAATGTCAGGCTGAAAATTATGGAACTGTTTAACAAGACTTATCAATACATAATCCTGAAGACTAACTTCATTCTTTTCTTCCAGCAATTCTCGTTATAGTTTTACAAATAATTGGTAATTTCATTCAACCACATCCAATTATCTACTTTACTTATTGAAAAGTTAATTGGAATTCATTGAATTTTTGTAAATACTTTAGAGCCTAGAACAACATTTTATAACAAACCTCATTATAAATGCAAGTCAGTGTTAAACATCTATAATCTGATCATATAGTCCAAGTATTCTTAATTTTTTACATAATTAGTGTGTATTGAAATCTATAGCATCATTTTCTCATATTTTTAATTAGCATTAGCTATTCCACCTAAAAATATTCTTAATTATTTAGAAACTTTCTTTCACGGAATTCAAACATTAAGTACATGAATGGAGCATTATCTAAAATTCAATATGTGCACCTATATTTCATCTGTAGATCCAGTACATGTATCCATTTGCTTTTTAATTAATCATATCCAATATATGATGGAATATATATCTTATATTATGGCTTGCTCCACAATTTTTATTTTCTAAATAACCTCTTTCTTTTTTTATACAAGTATCGAAGCATTCTAAATAATGTTGATTTGTTTTATATCTATTCAAGGAATTCTAGCTTACATTTTAATCCATTATTTTCTTGTTCAAAATCAATCATTTCCAATAGCATCTATCTAACAATCTAACTGTATTTATAAGTTTAACATAATAATCTTTGAAAGCTTTCAAAATTATATTTTGTTTTAGAAGATGAAAGGAAATCTCGAAATTCTTTATATATTATTAAGGCCTCTGGAGCATTTTCGAATATTGTTTCTAAATATTTTCCCTCTAAATAAAAACAAATTTGGTTATTGGTTATTTTTTTATTAGAGACATAATGTATTTTATCATCTTAATCCTAACAATTATTTCTTTCTCTTAACAGATCCTCCTTCAATCTAAGCTGCAAATTTTTAAATTCGAGCTCTACATTAAGAATAAGAGTCTAATATTTAAGGCAACTTTTAACATTCATCAGCATCTTTGCATTTTGCTCAAGTTACATTCCAATAAAAATATTAACCTATTGAATTATTAATAATTGCTATTGATTTTGTATAACTTTTACAATCACTTTAATAAAAATATGAAATGCTACAGCTTTTTCATATAAATCATTTCTATATCATAAATCATTAGGTGCTTTGTTCTTACATACCACTATAGTAACCCTTGTTAGGAATTCTTTATATCGATGTGCTGAGTTTCAGAATAAATTTTGACTAGGCTTTGAAAATTAATTCTATCTCCTTGATTGAACTAAGGAGCTCCTAATATCTAATTTTTACACATAATCATTAATTCAAAATATAATGATTCTTCTCACTAATACTTTTCCATAATGTCCTCCTTCAAAATATATTAAAAAAGTAGGATCAACTCATTATAAAAAAATTCTGTAAATATTAATGATTTAAAGTTTGTTAAATAAATAAAGACTATTTTAGTCTTATTCGAAAATTATTATCCATAATCCTATAATATAATTTTATTGGATTGATAATGATAATAATAATGCTGTAAGATCTAACAAATCTATTAGCTTATTAATCGTAAGAGACCAAATTACTTTCTTCTGAGATAATGTATATCATTAAATTATAGTTATTAATGTACCTAATTATTTTTAAAGTAGCTCTGAAAATGATTTGATTCCCAAATAAAGTCTTAAGAAAGCAATTTGAAAATCAATTTCAGAAGTCATCTGATATTCCACAATTCTATAGATTTTTATCTCCTTTTTCCAAATACATATTTATCAATTATTGACTCCCCTTAGTATATTACTTTCTTTAATAGTTAAATTTGAAAATTATATTCAGGAATAAATGGCGTTAATTCAATTCATCACATACAGATAATATCAAAAGTCAACTCAAGAAACTATAAAAAGCATATATTATAGATCATACTAATATTTTTAATAGTATTTGTTGTATTCTATTTATTTAGATTAGTTTTTAGTACCATTATTTAATATTTAATTTCCAAAATTTTTTAATACAATTATAATGATATTCAGAGAGAAAAGGAGAACTTAAGAAAAAAATTTATACATTAAAATATTTAATTTCTGTAAATAATGTAATTTTGACAACTTAATTTTTATAAGAGTTTGCAGATTTTTTCATTCTTTTAGAAAATCAAGCCATTTATGAAATTTGTAATAGGATTCTTGATATTGAATGTTCTAGTTGTACCAATTTAAATGTATACTTCTTTATTTTCAGATATTACTGAATTTTAAAATAATGTATTTCTATATCCTCGTTATGTTCTTACTCTCCTATTTTATCAAATTAGAAAACTTGTTTTGAATAAGCAAAAATTTTCTGATATTTCAATTTAAGCATTTGAACGATAAAATATGATGTTTAGATGTAATGCTTCCTAAGGAAGATTAATGGTTTGTTTAATATTATCTAAAGGAGATGTCATTCTAAGGGATGTTCCTTCATCTATTTTCATAGACAACAAAAATAATTTAATAATCAAAAGATGTAAAACTTAAAAAATATATAGGAGAAAATTAAACATAGATCACCAAAATAAATATATGATTATTTAGGCGCAATAGATAGTCATATACACAGAAATCATAAATAGCTATAACATAATTATTAAACATTTACTTAGTACATCAAATGATATTTCTAGAATAGCCTTCATAAATGAGAATGTCTTTTATATACTTAAAGGGAATAGTTATAAATTATTGTAATTAATCTTAATGTAGTAAAATAAATTGTAATAAACCCTGAATATAATAAATAAATATATTTATTAGCATCTTTGAATCTTCTCAAATAGCTCTTTTATAAGTCTTAGACAAAGGAAGAGATTTCCCCAATCAATCTATTAGAGAAATACCACTAAACACCGACTTAATTTTAGAGACTAACAATTTATCTAAACTATTAATGAGAATATTTAATTAAACTAAATAAAAAGAACAATTTCAAGGAACAATGCATCCAATAGTTTTGAAAAATAAGTAAGAAGTTCATGCAAAAGAATTTCATAAGATGGTTAAAATAAGATGGGTGATTCACAATGAAAAAAACTTATGGGCACTCTATGATATCTCAACGGATGAAAAGATCATGAAGTCTTATGAAACATACACCTAAGACTCTAGCATTGCCAAAATTGAAAACATTTTCCTAGCAGACAGTGGCATCAATATAGGGAATTCAAAGATAACTCTTGGAGGATAATCATGTTCACCTGCTCTCTACCAAAAGCAAAACATGGATATACCCAATAGAACAATATTATGAGGTAGATTTATTTAGCATACAAATCCGCTAATACATGTTCTCTTTAAATAATCAATCAAGAGAATATAACCAGAACCGGAGTAAAAGAATGTGAATCTGCCCATTCTGTCACGATGTTCTTGGTTGGGAAAATGCAGTCCGCCATTATTGTAAAGACTAAGCGAGTACCGACTTTATTAGCCTTTTTGGACAGTCGGCACCCAATAAGAATTGAACATTATAAAATAAATAAATGATGCTACATCAGGCTTTCTTTTCTCAATGAGATTAATATTGCTTACTAAAATGCTCCCGATTATACCCCCAAAAATTATTATAAGCCATTTTATAAAGTTGGTTGAGACTAATTAAGTAACTAGATTTAAACAAATTTTCACTGAAAGGGTTGATACTTTCTAAATTGGAGTTTTGTTATCTTTTTGATGTTCTTAGCATATAATTTGGCTCGTACTTATAATACTTTGAGAACAGTTGAGGTATTTGATTGAAAAATAAGAAAAATTACATTAACATTTAGTTTACAAAGTAAAAGGAAGAAGAAAAAGGAATTAAAAAAGAGGTTTATACTTATAGGGATTCAAGCTAGCATGTATAATACAGATTAATAGATATTTGACGATTCTATTTTAATCGGTTGCTAATAAAATCAATAAAATATAGATGTCTTAAGAATTCAATTAAAGAATAGATAATATTTATGACATAAAAAGTTACTAATCAGAAACAAAAGTTGGTATATTTTTTGATAATGCTGGAAGCTCATTTGATAAAAAAGTTTACACATTGAACTTAACCAAAGCTCATTCTTAAAAAAAATTATGAAGTAGAGAAACTATTTCAACTCTGATTTAACTCAAAACGCAAAAAGAGCATGCAATAGTTCAACTACATAATATTTTGATTTTAAAACATTTTTAGGTAGTATTGAAAATCTATTTTCACAAAATTCATCATCTGCATCATATAAAGAAAAGTTTAACATATCAATAGGGATTTAAATTTAAGAGGATATTTAAATTCTTGGCTTTTAAAATTTAATCGTCTACGTCAAGCATTGTGTACCAACTTGCAGGACTTTGTTCAAGTACTACAAGCTGTCTAATTTTTTTTATGGTTCTCTATAATTAGGTGGAACTTGTACTTGGTACCCTTCTTATTAATTGGCTTAAAGTGGTGTTTGATGCCGATAAGAATGTGAAAGAGATTACTTTATAAAAAGATCAAAAAATATATGTGTACTAGATAAAAGAATAAAATCACTCATTTCATATTTTGAATCTACAACTTTCAGTGCAATTTCTCCTTTTTAATTCGTTCAAGATTCTACAAATTTAAGAAGTTCTCCATTCATCTACTAAATTTGTAGGAAGTTTACTTTACAGTGAAGGAATGAGTTTTTAATTTGCAAATTCGCAATCCTTATAATTTATCAGGCTTAAGATTTCATTTTATATTAAGAGCTTTTAGACTGACAATAAAATATAAACAATATTAGATGATTAAATATAAGGTGAAATAATCAAAACCTCATCTAAATATACTTTTGATAAAATTAAAAAAATTATAGTTCGGGTCTCGCTTGCGCTAATACTTATGATGTAATCAGGATAGAGACAATACTTAGAATTTATTCTAATAATCCTTTACTTATTTTAAAAGGAGAATAATTAACTTTTGGGATTCAGAAATATTATAATTGATAGTGATAATTTAAAAAGAAATTTCGCAGTATGTGGAGATTTTTCGACTTGTCAAAAATGTAACACTAATTATTTGCTATTTTAAAACGGTTGTGTCAGTACTTGTTCTGTGCATTCTTCTAATTGCGTTAATTATTCAGATACTATAGCAAATTTATTTTTAGACTCTTGCTACTTATTTAGCAAAAGGGTTATATAATTTAAATATGAGTATTTGAAAGTAAAAATACTTCCATATCCTTTCCTTTTTATAATAGATGAAGTAATTGAAAGTAATGAAAAAGTAACCATTAAAATAAACAAAAATCCAATAATAGCATTGATATTGTTGAAAATTTCAAATGGAGAATCAAAATTGTGATTTGGAAATGATAATACAGCACTGAACATATACTAAGATATGACTGTTTCATAAACTTTGAAAATCCCTTTAGAAAAGTATTGAATTTTTTTAATTAAGCATTTATTTTGAGTTTATTTTTAAATAAATGAATCATTTTGATAATTTTCAAATTCTTTATGAATTTATTTTCAAGTTTGAAAAGGATAGTTTATAATATTTTGATACTAATATGCAATAGATAAAGTAACTTAATATAGATGCTATTACAGAAAAATAGCAACTTTTAGCATTGAATAAATAAAGTTAATGTAAAATATTTTTAGGATCTTAATTCAAATTGCTTTTCAGTCAAACTTTATTAATACCTCTATTTAACTTAATCAATAACTATTCAACCTAAAAATAACGTAACATCGGTTGCAATGAGACTTTGGTGTAGATGTTTAAGAATCCTGATAAATTTGGGGGGGAAATTAACATTCCATAAACCTAATATAAGATAAAGACTTAGAATAAATCGAATTAATCGCAAAACATTTCCTGTTAACAAATACATCATTGCATCGTTCAATTTAACAAACTAAATTAATTATTTTTAGTAGTTTCAGGTAGCATAAAAGGAGCTCCAAGTCTAATTAAAAATAATTGTGTATAGTATTTCTCTCCACTACAACTTATAGAACAGGATCTTGTATGGGTTCTATAAATTCATATTATGATTAAATATTTAGGTTTGTTTAAGTTAGTGGTTTTATTGTAGATACTAACGATTGTTAATACATATTGAGTTGAAGGAGTAATAGTAAATAAAATAATCTATTCAAGTTTTAATTCTTCTATTTAATTAATTTAACATCATTTTATTCAAATCTATATCCTTATCATCATCATTGATTTCTATTTGAATACATTTTTCTGTTTAAACACCCATGACAAGGATGGTAAGTTATAGTAAAAAAAAATTATTCCTCAATAAAGACCAGCCTTAAATTACATAGGCATACATTCAACTTAACACTTAAATTAGCATTCAAAGCAAGCATCAAATTTAATTAAATTTCCATCATCACACTTTTCATCTCCTACAATAATTCCCTCTCCACAAAGAGTTATGCTTTAATCATAATTGTAACAGCATAGTGAAGTTAGTAAATACTCCATGATTTTCTGTATATAGCATTACTCCATACCATAACACCTCCTAGAACAAATTTAGTTGTAAATATTTTATCCTATTAGAAATTACCATTTGTTTCATCAAAAAACTTGTTTATATCTTAAGCTTCATTTTGGGCCTTATAATATAAGCCTTTTTAAATTTGCAATGTCTTGCTCTAAATTTAATATAGTAAAATTAATCAACTATCCAAAATCATAATCTCTATAGCTATCAATATCAATGCAGTCATTCTTATTTTTAATTTACTTGATTAAGTTTTAAGCCCTTGAAATCTGTTTTTTGAACTTTCAAAATTAATATGTTGAGAATTTTTACTGTTAATCATAATGTGACATTTATGTTATAGTTTTGAATTGAGTTAATAAATTATATAATGGTTGGTTGAATTCACATTGGTAAGATTGTATAATTATGGCTTCTAATTTATTAATAGACTTTCTATCATAAATTATCAAAATTGATGAAAATTATTTGCAAAAGAAATAAAAGGAGAAGATTAAAGAAGAAATAAAATATTATTTTAACCATTTAAAAGAATTTTAAGTAAATCTTCAAGATTATTCAATATAATAATTATACTTTCATTTAATATTAGGAATTTATATAAATTTTAGAACCCAATATTTATCAAGTTTTTAAGCCAATAATAGTTTTTGTTTTTTTCTAAATAATTTATGATAGTCCTAAATGAAATCTTATTAATATCAAAGTTAGAATATGAAAGTAACTAATTTATCAGATTATCTAGGGCTACTTTTAAATTTTTAGAGTTCTTCAAACATGATGAACCCTAAAGTATTCTTGTTAGATATTTTTGTCAAAAAGTCAAATAACTATTATTTTGTAAGCTTTTTTAGTCAATATTATCTTTGTTTATAAAGAAGTTGAATTATATCAAAAATTATTCTTATATATTCTAATATTAATTTTAATAGAATAAATTATCTATAAAGTAAAGAATAGATATTACATACCATAAATTAAAGATTCTATCGTAATTTTTGCTTGACTCTCAATTGCAAACACTTTAACCTAGAAGGATAAAGAAAGTATAGTTTGATAAATAATCATATAAGTTGCCAATTTTTAGATAAAAAAAAACCAACAAAAGTAACCTTAATTATTGATTAATTTAAATATTTTGCTTCAAATCATATTTCAAGAACACAATCATTGTGCTTTTTTATATTTAATGGTTTTGCTAAGAGATTGAGTTTTTTAAATGTAATATTAAATATCATCCCTTTATGACGCATGTGATTATAAAAGACTAAAAATTCCTAAAATGGCAAAATTTAGGCTCTATTACTTATGATTTTACTTACTAAAGTCTTATGATAACAAAATGGATTTAAGAATTTTTAATAAAAGCCCCCCCCCTATTTGAAAAAAGAAGAAGGATTTTTTCTAAAATTTAATTCCATTTACTTACTTTCAAGTATTAAGGAGTGAGCCAGCTTTAGTTAAAATTCTATTCCTTTCTTTTAATGTTTAAGTTAAAACGTAAATTATTTATTATATTTAAAATTAGGATAAACAAGAAAAATGAATGATTATATGAGAACTCAATTAAGTTATTATTTATAATTTACATTATTCATATAAAAATTAGTATTCTTTATTCTTAAAGAATATAGTAACGTAAATGTTGTATTGAATCCTCAGTTCTCAGTAGTTTTTTTTACATTAATTATATTAAATTCTAACTTTACAAAAAGTCTGAAGTTCTAACTTAAAAAATACGTAAGATACTTGTTTTTATTGATTTACAGTATAAAACTTAAAGATAAATTAATATAAATTCAATATTAAAAGAAAAATAGAAAATGCATTGCACTTTTGAATAGAAGGATGCTATTTTTATCCTTTTTGCTTAAGTTAATGATGTAGATGAACAAATATTTAGTTTCATATTAAAAATATTTAAAAAAGAGAAAGTTTTTGACATTATCTAATATCTTTGAGATTATGAAAATAAGAGACATCTAGAATACTAAGTCTTACAACAATAAGAAAATTTAACACAAGTTGATTATTAAAAGAAGTTGTAAGTTGCTAGCAGTAACATTTAAAAAATAATTAATTTCATCAATAAAGTAAAAGATCACGACTTTAATAACAAAGACTATTCCAAAGAAGAAAATTAAGAATCTATAAAAGATCTAATTAAAAGAATAAAGGATGATAAATAGTTTATAGAATTTTTGTAATTTTTAGTTCATCTCACTACCTTAGATAAAACTTTAATATAATGTGGGTCTAATTCATTACACTTATTAGTTTAAATGAAGGTGGATCTTAGAAACAAAAATTTGGAAAATATTAAGGAGCTAATTTTGTTAGATGCAATTTAAGTGGATCAGAATTTAATAATGTAAATATTAGTGGGATAAATTTGAATGGTGCTTTGTTATTTAATTGCAAATGGAATAACTTAAAAATACTTGAATTAAAAAATTTAGATGGTCATGATGGATATGTGAGTTCTGTTTGTATTTCTCCTGATGGAAGTACATTAGCATCTAGTGGGTATGATAAATTTATCCGTTTATGGGATATTAAAACAGGAAAATTAAAAGCCACATTGGATGGTCATGCTAGCCCAGTCTGGTCGATCTGCTTTTCTCCTGATGGAAGTGCATTAGCTTCTAGTGGTTATGATAAATTTATCAGTTTATGGGATTTAAAAACAGGGTAAAAAAAAGGCAAATTGGATGGTCATGTTGATTGTGTATATTCAGTCTGTTACTCTCCTGATGGAAATAGATTAGCATCTGGAAGTAGTGATAAATCTATTCGTTTATGGGATGTTAAAACAGGATAATAAAAAGCCAAATTTGATGGTCATAATAGTTAGGTCTACTCAGTCTGTTTCTCTC
>CAJJDO010000175.1:25507-49221 GCA_905183005.1 Paramecium pentaurelia
TTACTCAAAAATTAATTTAAGCTATGTTATCTATAATACTATCATTAGAAAAATTATACCAAAATATCCCACGAGTTGATGTGTATAAATGATTAATTTTTCTGGAAGTATATGTTTTTAAATAAATTTATAATTCCTAGTTGACTTCAATTTAAGAAGTTTATTATTAATAGATGAAAAAATTTTCAAAAGTCCCTATTAATATTACGTGAAATTTGAATTTTGTGATTTCCATTGAATTACTTAAAAGTTTGCATCACTCATTACTGAACTCATTTTTTTCAAATTAAAAAAACATAGTCAATAGTGAATTGTAAAATCAAATATACTCAATTTTTTTATCTTAATAAATTGATCAAATAAATCAATTATTTTAATTTTTAGATGCTTTGCCAAATTATCAAAATGAAGATTATTTAATCATTAAATTAGATACTTAAAAAATTAAATTAATTTGGTGATATATTTTAATAATTTTAATTAAGACATCAAGAAATGCTCAAGTAGTTTAACTTCCTTATCTTATATTTAATAGACGCGTATTATACATTTTATATAAAGATGAAATAATCTAATTTTAATTTAATTTTATTCAGCTATCATTTAAAAAAAGCATTATTATTATTAAGAAATGAAGCATTAATGATTTTTATATCCGATTAATTCAAGAAAAAAGTAATTGGTTATTTTAGTATTAATTGAGCGATTAACATTTGTTAATAAAATTATGAATTTAATAATGAGAGGAAAATCTTAGTGAAGTATTAATAATTAGATTTTGATTAAAACTTGAAGTATTATGATATATTATAAAATTAAGTAACATGTAATTTAATAAGAACATTTACGAAAGAAGAATATTTTTATGAACTTTTGGAAAATAATAATTTGATAATCACTTAACTCACTTTTTGAGTTTGAGTTATTTCTCACATTCAGCTATAAATATAAATTATAAAATACCTTTATAATTTTTAGCCCATTAATAATCAGGATTGATCTAAATAGCCTTATTGTAAAAAATAATAGCTTCTGAATATTTTTATAATTGTTGTAAACAGTTTCCTAAATGAATTAAAATATAGTAAACCTTTACTAACTAAAGATGTATCATGATTTGGATTAAGATTCAATACTTAGTCTAAAATCGTAAGAGCTTCTTTATATTTACCCAGCATTTTTAATGAGTCACCTATGTGTAAGAAGTTAAATTACCTTTAGTAAATAATGAATTGATATGGTTTGAATCTATAGATAAAGCTTTATCTGCCCATATAATTGCATCGTTGTGATTCCCAAGCATACTTAAAGAATCAGCTAATACATTTTTTATGATTTGTATACATTTTATATATACTGAATTCACATGGTTCGAATCTATAGACAAAACTTTATCTGCCCATATAATTGCATCTTTGTATTTCCCAAGCATTTTTAAAGATTCAGCTAATAAATTTGTGTACGATTTTATACCTTTTGTAAATAATGAACCAACATGCTTAGAATCTACAGACAAAGCTTTATCTGCCCATATAATTGCTTCTTTATAATTATCAAGCATTTTTAAAGATTCAGCTAATACATTTGTGTAAAATTATATACCTTTTGTAGATAATGAATAAACATGGTTTGAATCTATAGTCAAAGCTTTATCTGCCCATATAATTGCATCTTTGTATTTCCCAAGCATTTTTAAAGATTCAGCTAATAAATTTGTGTACGATTTTATACCTTTTGTAAATAATGAACCAACATGGTTCGAATCTATAGACAAAACTTTATCTGCCCATATAATTGCATCTTTGTATTTCCCAATCATTTTTAAAGAATCAGCTAATACATTTTTGTATGATTTGTATACCTTTTATATATAATGAATTGAAATGTTTAGGATTCATGAGTAATGCAGCACCCAATAATTTAATTGCTTCTTTATATTTATCATCAACATATAATTTGTATCCTAAATAAATCATGGGATTACCTTTTTAATATAATTATTCTACTTTTTCTTATTGATTAGATTAAATATAATATACTTACTCTATTTTCAACTCTGTTATATATATTTTTAATGATATGATCATATCATCTGAACATTTCTTTATTTCGTCAAATAAACCTTTTTTAAATTCATCATATTTGATCACATAATCTAAAACTGAATTCAATTGCTTTGCATTCAATCCTAACAACCTCTCTTTAGAGAATCGATATTTTAATTCCAATTCTTAATTTAATTATTCAAATAATTTGATTATTTCTCCAAATATCAAACTTAATTCTGATATTAATCTTCCATTTTCTTATTCAACATTATAAAAAAACTCAATTAGTTCCTTTAAATTCTTCTAATCCTTAATATGAGCAACATGATCTCCATTCCTAAGACATTCATGACAATAAACTCTATTAGCTTTACATTTTTCATTTAAACAAGCTAATTCAACATAATCATGTCCTTCAATAGAACATTTTATCTAAAGTTCTTTTATCATATTAAAATATTTTTATTTGTATTTCTATTAAATGCTTAAATAAAATTTATATATTATTATTTCATTATTATTGATGAAATTAAGAAATTTAAATAAATGGAAGATCTAATAACAATTGCTTTAATATTCAATTAGATAAGCTTATTATTGTTTTCTATTCGTAATTTAAAAGAAGGAACTATAAAAATAACTCAATATTTTTTCAATATATTTTATATTTGAGAGATGAAGATTGCCTACATTTGAAATTAAATGAATTCCTTAAAATAACCAAGAAATCATCATAGAAGTATTATAGTTATAATCTAAATTCTATAATTTTAAAGGAATTATTTTTAACATTATCATCATTTATTTTTTAAAGATAAATTAAGTTGTAATACTTTAGATGATAACAATTATTATATTGAAAAAAGTTATTGTAACATTAACTAGTATTTAGGAATGAAATAGATAGATCTATGCAAATAGCAAATTCAAACCTTATTAATTTTGAAACCTTTAAATTTTGACTTTTTTTGTAGTATTAACATAAAATCTAATTTAGAATTTACAAATTTTCTATCCAATTTTTTGCAAGGATTCTGACCAGCTTCTATTAAAAGAGTATTATCAACTGGGTATTTTAAATCTAATGAAAAATCCTATCATCTTATCTAAACATTCGAATAAAGATATTCATTATCAATTTGTTCTTATAACTATTTAGAATAAACAAGTTTTTCTTTAAAAAAGTTAAATTGATTATCAAAAAAATTTTGAAATACAATAATGTTAATAATGTAATCAACTTATTATAAATTGATTATATGATAAATTGTAGTTCTTATTTAAAATGCATTTCAAAATCATTTAAAATATTGTAGTTATTAAGTATTATGAAGATCCATAAGTTTTATTTTGAATTTGATACAGTATGATTATATTTGAAATTAGGAATTTCAAAAAATGAAATCATTCTGTTTATGTGCATAGCTCTATAATTAAAATTCTAATGGGTTTTTTCAGATTCTCCCTTTTTTTCGTTTCTTTAAATTAAAAATTAGTTAGAAATATTGAAGCAAGTTTATTAAAAATCATAATAAGAAAGTATAATTTTTGTTAATTAATTAGATTAATAAATGGTGAGCACCATAGAAAAAGATTACAAGACTAAGAAAAAGTTAAAAGAAGAATTAAATAATTATACCTAAAAATTAAATGAATTATAAATCAGAACATAGTAATAGGTTTAAGAACTAAATAAAAAAATTGGTGAATAAGATATAGCAATGAAAAAGTCTAAGAAGAATGAGATTACAAAAAATAATTAATTGATCCTATATTAAATCTATATGTCATTTTTATTCGAAAAACTTTTAAGGGAAGATATCTAATTCTGTTCAACAACTTAAATTTGGATAGTCTTCCTTTGTGGATCATTTTACTAATAATAGAAATAATTAAATATTTTCAATCAATTCCAATCATAATAAATTGAATAAGGAATTTTTATTCTAAATTTTAGAAATTACTAATAAGGTGTAGAGATAAATTTAAATTAAGAAAATGTTATGTATAAATATCTATCCCAAATAATTTGGAATACAATTTTAAATTTATAATAAGTTTTTTTTATAATATTATACTAAAATTAATACCAAAAGAATTGTGAAGAATAAAATTGAAATATATCTATTAAAAATGCCAGTATATTTAATTGATAACAATAAATACTAGTAAAGGTTAAGTGAAAGATATCTTGTTATTGTGAAGAATATTGATTGTACAACTTCTAATAATCAAATAATATAAATAGTAACACATACATAGAAGAATTAAGAAAAAAAAGATATGCAATTAGATTGATGATGCATGCATAACTTATAAGAATAGAAGTATAAATTTAGAGATAGAATCTTAAGACGGAAACAGAGAAATCTACTTTTATAAATTCTGTAACATGAAACAATTTTAGAGAAAGAAAGAGAAGGGTGGCTTCTCAATATAATAAGTATATAAAAAAGAATTTATGTAATACAAATAATTTGGAAAATTAAGGTGACAAACACTCCTCAGAAGATCATCCAAAGATTAGACTAATTATTCTAAACAATCAGATGAAGTTTAAAATTAAAAATATTGAATTTCAAAAGGTTAATGAAATTGAACCTGAAACCTAGGACTAAGAATTGTTTCGTTGAGTTGGTATTTCATTATTTATCTCATTTCTTTGACTAATGAAACAGTTTTTTTTTGAAAATATTTAAATTCTAAAGTACAGGATATGCAATAGAGAATTATTATTATGGGAAAAGAAGTAGTTAATATTCAAAATATGCTCATTAATTGATAAGAAAAATTTCTTAAGATTCAAAAATATTATAGATGAAAAAAATAATGCCTTTGCGCTTAACTTCACTTTGAAACTATTCATAAAGTTCTATTCCAAAATCTAACCTTTTTGACCATAAAAAGAATCAAAGAAAGATAAAAAATTTATAGACAGCCTTACATTTATTTTACAATAACTAATTGGTATTTTCCTTTCAATTACTGAGTTTGAATCTGATGCAATTAAATATTTAGAATCTATTGTTATTGCTTATCAAAGTTAAAAAAAGATTTCAAAGTTGATATCTAATAATTGAGCTTACTAATACAATGAGAAACCTACTCAAATTCAAATATTATCCATCTATCTCAATATCTAAAGGGAATCGATTTTGTAACATTAAATATGAATCACTGCTGAAAAATATCTGGAAAATAGATCAAATTACATGGATAGTAAGTTTAAATAATGGTTGAATGAAGATGCGAAACCAAATAATCCTTAATTATGGTAGTCTTATGACATATCGAATTGGGATAGCTAAGCCATATTCAATTATGAGACGATAGATTTAAATGAGAAAATTGATAACTTGTTTTTGGCTGGAAGTACCTTCACTGGCTTCATGAACAAATAAGGGACCGGGACTAGATAATGTCTCCAAACTAGTCACTAGATAATTAGGTGAATACTTATATGAGATATATCTGAAGAACACCAAACTAAAATTGTAACTGAATTCTTTAGGTTTAATTATCCAATATCTTATAACCTGAACTATTTAGCACCTAACTGGAGTATAGGCCTTGCCATCTGTATGTTTTGTTCTTAACTAACAACTTGGTTTAATGGACTCGGCCATTATGGCAAATATTCATCGAGTGCCGACCGTCCAATTAAAAATTTTTAAATCTAGAACAATACCTAAATTATCCAAAATTGAACAACTTGTGATATAAGGAGAATACATTTCAATTTTGATGAGATTGCAATAAAGTGCATATATTACCAAAGGAAGTTTTTTCCAAATAGTCATAAACTTTGATACTTAATTTAATTTATCAAATTAATATTGCCTTTAGAATTACTGAAACTTCATTAATTTTTAAATTCTTAATAAATTTTTAAATATAATAAGAGTCATTTTCAATAGAAGGTCGGAATTTTAAGAAGTAAAAATTATGAGAATTGATTTAATACAATTTTTTTACAAGTTCAGAATATAACTCCTATATTTTAAGTAAAAATATATTCAAACATTTATATTTGTATATATTTAAAGAAATTATGTATTTGTTGATCATTATATTCTAATCATCCTTTTTCATAAATTGTACATTATGTTGATTTGACTATATATAGTATATGAAAGTAATCAATTTTACTTTATTCTAAAGTTAAATTTACTAACTTTATAGCAAAGTAACTTTTTGACTTACATTAATAACAACCATCACTAAGTTACAAATTTCCATCATCACATTCTTCATATTATCCTATAATTAATTTATCTCCACAATAAAGGAAACATACATTTTCTAACATTTATTATCTTACTTCACACTCTATGCTTTAATAATATATCAATCTTAAAATTGTATACAAATTCCAAATTAACAAATTTAACTAAATCCAAACATTAGTATTTACCTAAATAACAAGAATTAGATTAGCATCATAATATTATTCTTAACCTTTAGTTATTCCATCACCTAAATTTGGATAACAATTTTATAAAAATTCATTTAAAATCCAACCTTTTTGAAAAATGAAACATTTATCATCTAAACAACCTAACAATTATTACTGGTTAAGTGTAAAATACTTCAAAATCTCTATATTCTGTAGCTGTTTGAATTGTAATATTAATTAATTATAATTATAAGAACTAATTGTTTATTTACCATATAAATAATTTAGTATTACAGTAGATGAAAATAATTAAAAAAACCTTATTAATATATCTTAATAAGGAGATAGTTGATATTTAATATCCTTAAATTACAAAAATTAACAATTTCCACAATTGAAATAATTATAATATGAATATGATACAAATATCCATCAATCAGAATTTTTTTGATTTATTTTCAATTAAAAAATATTAATGCAATTTTTATTAAAAGCAAAATGTTTAATAATTATCTATGCACCAGCGCATTCAAACTAACACTATAAAGAGTAAGGAATTGCTTAGTGTAAAAGTAGCTATTTTCAATATTACTAATCGATTAGAATGTTCATATAAATGTGAAACATGTGAAAGCTAAGGAGAAAGATGTTTGACTTGTCCATTAAATTCCTTATGTATATTTGATTCTTTAAAGTGGTGTTTTTGTCCAGGAGAATATTATGATGAAGAAGATTAAATTTTTTGTCAAAGTCTGTAGGCAATTTAGGATACCATTTGAAATGTAAATCTTGAGATGGAAAGGCTCAAGATAACTGCCTCACTTGTGATTCTCTTGCTAAAAGAGATTTAAAAATAATGAATGCATATATTAACCGCACTTTTTTAAATGTAAGTTTGAGAAAGATAAAATAAGCTTCTGTTTGAAGAGCAAGAAAAACAAGAAAGACTTGATTATTTTTTTTGTTAAAGTATCAAATAAAAATTGGATTGTCTTATAAAACATGATCTTCTTTGTAAGTAATAATTGATTAAATTAATGTAATAATAATAAGGTACTTGAATATATATTAATATTAGATTTATCATAATCAAAAAAGAAACAAATCACAAATTATTAAAAAAAGTCCTGAAATACATGAATTCAGATCCAAATGCTGATTACAAGATTCTTGTATATCTATATTTAATGAGTCAGTTGACTTTTAGATGGAATTACAGAAAGAAGCGAACAATTTATAATAACAAGGATAGCTTGAATAATTAACTTAATTGGAGAGTGATAATAATAATGAGAATGCTTAATTATCTTAAATGTAATAATAATATAAATAATTTTAAATAAATTCAGAAAAAATGAAAAAATTGATAAAGCAGAGGAAAATTATGAATAATTAAAAATAATTAAACAAAAAAAAGAAGATTTACAACAACAGATTGAAGATGAAAAGTTAGTTTTTAAATAAATTTAATAAAAAATTACTTGTTTAGAAGAAAACATGACTACTTCAATATAAATGCTGAACTAATAAGTTTCAAAATAAGTAATTTAATCAAGAAATTGTTACTAATATTAGATTAAAGGAAAATTTACAAGAATTATCGAATTCAAGTGAATAAAAACTATAATAGTTAGCAATAAAATATGATGATTTAAATAAATAAATAGATGAAGCTTAGTAAGACATATATGGAATGAAAAACTCAACTATATAAAAAATTAGAATAATTAGAAAACAGCATTGATACAAAATAAAAAACAATTCATGAGAAAATAGAAGAATTGAACAGCAATATTGAAAAAAGGACATTGAATAATGCTAAAATTATAATAAGAAAAATAAGAACTATTAAAAAAAATTAATGAGGAAAAGATTGCAACCAATTCATAAATTGAGTAACAAAATAATAAATCAAATAAATCATCAAAGAAAATAAAGAAGAATTTACTAAATAGGAAAAATCAATATCATCAGTTGCCTAATCTATTAAAGAGGAAAATTAGGCAAATGCTTAATTAAAAAAAGAAATAAAGGTAGTTGGAGATCAAAGTTAAAAAGGAGTATCATAGTTGGCAATAAAAATTGATAATTAGTCTAAAGAATTAATTAAAATAAATTTTGAAGTAGAATTTTGGTTAAGGGATAAACTACTCTTATACCATTTCGAAAATAGAAATCGCTTAGAGATTCCATGCTAAGATATTCATGGAGCTTGAAGTCTTTGATACTATATATCTGAAGTAGGTTATGGCAAATCGGCCTTACTGCAATCGCTTTATTCCATCTTTAATCCTATGTCAAACCTAGCCCTGAAAGACAGGTTTGTTTCTCCCCATTAACATTATTCCTAAGAATTGTTGACATCAGCATAGTATAATAGGGTTCAATCAAATCTTATTGACCATCATAAATCTTATGAATTAATTTAATTTTTAGATTTTAGATTTTTTGAGTATTTTTAAATAATTTAAAATCAATACATCAGAATGAAAATGTTATTTTAATTTATTCATTTAAATTACATGAAATAAAGAATAAATCTATCTCTATTTTAGATTATAAAAATATTGTTTAATTTTTAATATTTAAACTTCAATATTGATTAATATTGTAATAAATCTAAAAAAATAGATATATAATAATTAGATGTTATTATAATCTCAGATATCTTTTAAATTTATAGAAAACATTATAATCTCTTCAAGTTTTTGATTGTAGAGTATCTATTTCATATCACATAAATTTTCTGATATGTTGATTAATAATTAAGAATAGGCTTGAGCTTATTTTGAATATTAAATTTTGAAAACTAATTCTTTGAGAGTGTTACTGCATTTATAGTTTTATTTATAAAGCTTTTGAATGGGACAATCTAAACATTTCTCAAAATTACTTTCAATCCACTTCCCTAAAGGACAGACAATATTATTATCAATTCTAATATCTGTGAGATTCTTCTCTAAGGTAACATTGAATTCCCCTGTTGTATTTAATATTAAATTATTCTCTAAGTAATGAACTGAAATTGTAGTAGCAAATCATAGTTATGATTTTTGCTTGACTTCAAATTATTACAAATTTAAGGAGTAGAACTTTTTAGTTAAATTTTGAGAGAGAAATCCATGAGAATGAGAACAAGGAGGAAAAGAAATGTCCCCTAAATTTTGGACAATATTTTACAAGTGGCCAAAATATATTAATATAATGAATTCCCTTAAAACTAATATTTTTTCTCCAATCTGACAGCATCCGTATTAGGATATCCCATTCCAGTAAATGGTGTTATAAACCATGCATTTTATTTCTCTTCAATCAGTTTTGAATATTCGTTTGTAGAATCGATAATAAGAAAATTTTAAAAAGCTTCTTTTGGTCCTAAAATAATTTGAAATCCCACTTAAACCTACTGTTGAAAATCTTCCGGCACTTTTGTCAAAGAAACAGTAACATTTTCACTTGTAATCTCAATGATCTCACATTTACAATAAAGAAATACTTAGAGTTTAAAATTGATTTCATCAAAATTATGGCTTATTAAAGTGATGAAACCTGTATTCACGTTTTTATTCTTATGTTGATAGGTCATTTCAGTTAAATTTTTTGTGTTAAAAGAATTGATTATTTAAAATCTTTAATCATCAATTGCATACCATTTTATTCTAACACAATGTGCACTACCAGTTAAACAAACTACCAATAAGCTAAAATCTTTTATATATCAATCTTATAATTTACTTGAAATAGTAACATCTTAGATTTATATTCTAAAGTCAGTTTTCAAAGAAACACCGATGAGATCTAAGGTAATAAAAACTTAAGGAATGGTTTCAAAAGGATAATTAAAGGGAATTATGAATGTGTATGGAATTTGATTCCTGCAATCAAAGTTCGAATTTTATAATTAACATTGTCCTTAATAAATTCCTTCATCGAACTTATTGCCATATATTAGTGGTATCATTAATAAAATATGGTTTCAAAGTCTTCTATATCATTATTTATTATCTATATAATAATTAATAATTTTTCTTAAATACTGTAGAGAAGTATTAATAATTATTAATAATATTTGTTGAATAACATATATAATTTTTTTTTTCATTGTTTTAGAATTTATAACCTTCTAATAATTAAATCAATAATAATATTTATTAATATATGCCATTTAAGGAAAAATACACAATATATCAATCAAATTATTCTACAACATTTAATATTATAGTAAATATTTAATTTCATTTTCAATTTTCCTTTTAATTACTTCCTCTTTTATCTCTTTTCAATAGAGCAATTAATATAGCGAACTTATTTTCATGTATATTTCCATTATGTGCTTATCTATAGAATTTGTTTCATCTTTTTCATATTTGTTGGAAAATTAGAACCTGGTACAATTAGGAATATTCTGTTTCTTTTTGGTTCTATCAGCATGCTAGAGATATCATTTAAAGTTTTTTCAGGTATAATTTTGAAAGAGGAATTTGTCAATTTCATAAATGGAAATTTTCTGTTTTATATTTAGAAATAATAATTACTGAAATCTGTATTAAATCAAGGAATTTATTATAATCTACCAAATTTTAATTTTCTATTTAATTGGCATAGTTTGGCTGCTAATGTATCAATCCTTCCCTTTTGATTTCTTAAAGTATCCTTGTGTTATTAATTTTTATTCTCAAATAAACATACTATCGCTATACTGTGTATCCATAGATTATGTTCCAATACTGTAGAATGATTCTTTATCAGGAATAATGCTGATTTCTTTTTTAAATCTGAAGACACAAGTTTTCTTATCTACTATATTTGACTACCAAAACTAGATGTTTTGACTGCAATTTCTATAAAAACTTAACCTCTTGAAACTCAAGAGGCTCTTTCGCTTCAAAATCAGGGACAATTTTTTTTTGTCGATTGTTTTTTAGAAGTTGATAAAGCCTAAGTATAATTTTTCTAATTTCTTCGTTTCATTTATTAGCTAAATTATCTTTGTTTAAGTGCTTGGCTACAAAGCAACTAACAGAAGGTTCTTAAGTTGTCTTTTTCAGTTTTTCGATGAACCTCAATTTCCACATAAGTTGATATTGTTTCTAGAGTACTTTGTTTTCATTAATTATACCAAGTATTTTGGTTGAACTTATAAAATTATTTTCTGATCTCCTAAAAACCATAAATCTAAATTATTTATCATTTTTTGTAGTTTGAATGCCAATGAAGGTAAAATTTGATAATAATTATGTGAAAAAGATGATTTCTAAAACTTAGGCATAATATGTACTCTGAAAAACTTAGAGAAAGGAGACTGAAAGCGCCTTGCCTTAGTCTATAATTTCAAAGCATTTTTTAGTAACTATTGCGATTACACCAGATCGATCTGTTGATTATCTCTCTATTAAAATTAAAGTTTGGTGATACTTCAAAGACATCATCTAATCTCCTAAACACATATGATGTGAGGATTGGTCTTTTTTTACAGTTGCCAAAATTTCTGATTTCACTGAAGTTACTTTTAATTGAACAATTCTGAGTTTGTGTGTATTTGCAGTTGGAATTTTTATTTGTTCTGTTGATGCTAGATAGCCATTTTAGTAATACCATTAAAATTAGGAGTTTATATCTCACTACTCATTATGTTTGTCCCCATAATATCCTTTTAGGCCCAAATATTCTTTTGTTTTATATAATCAATACAAATAAAACAAAAAATAATAAAATTAAAATAATATTTACGATTTCAAAATAAATCTTGAGCTGGCAAAAGCAGCCCAAATTATTGATTATTTATATTTAATTGGATTAATTAGGAGAGTGAAGGAACATTATAGAATTGATGATTTTCTGATTTCTCTATTCAAAACTTTGAATCATTATAAATGGAAAGTCATGAAACTTTTGGGTTCAGTTAATTTCTTTTGCTATTTTACTTCCCTGAATTAAGTGAAATTGAAAGAGTTTATTATAGCCTTAAAAGGTTCATAGTAATAAGATAAATAAGAATAAAGTTATTTTAATACTTCCCTCATCCAAAAAATTTAGAAAATAACAGTTAATAATTCTTTCTTTCAGCTGCAAACCTCTTAAAGAATCAAATTTTGACTAATTGCTATTTTTAGTTAAATTCTACCATTAAAATTGTTTCAAAATTCAATATGTGAGATATGAGTTAGCTTATTTTATTTGGTAATAACAAAAAAAAATTGCTTTTATTTTACATTCGAGTAAATATAAATAAAATAGATAGTGATTAAGATGATGGATATTTCGGAGCTATTTCAAATTTAAAAAATTAGAAACCAAGATAAAAATAATGAATATAATTTATTACTTCGAAAAAAAATAAAAGCTTGCTTAGTTATTATCAGAAATTTAACAACAATTTAAAAAAAGTTGAAACCAAAATCTAAAAAAAATCTTAGAGACTTAAGTCCCATTTATGGATCATATAAGAAGGAAAAACTAACATCTCCGATGGACAGAGATCGTTAGGATATAGATGGCACTGTAAATCAAGGAACAAGCTTTAGCCCTCTAATTAAATTAAATTTTTTCTTGATATATCATTTCCTAAACTTCAGAATAAATTTAATTAACTTGGAACCTAATTCCTAAATTTATCAAAGGTCTAACATCTCTTAACGGAAAATTAGTGTAAAACCTCATCTTCCAATCTAACTGAAGGCTCTCTCATGTAGTATCCAAAATATTAACAACTTTCGAAAACACCAATAAAATATGATATTAAACTAACAGAGTCTCAAACCTTTTAGCTAAGATATTTGGTTATTCTTAAGAGAGCAAATTTTGAAATACTGTGAAAATCAATGATAATATTTGCAACATTTATTTTTATAATAAGTTTGAGAATATCATTAATTAATGGATAGACCAAAATTATGTTGTTTAAAAAGATGCAAGTTATTATAATAGATGAAATAACCTATTTCTATTCTTCTAAGTGATTTATGATAAATGACTAGATTTATGTTAAACTCTATTCACATATTTGTAATAGAATGGCTTCAAATATTCGATCAAACAAAACTGGGCACTTGATGTCTAAAATATTAAACTTCTAAAGATGATTTTATTTTTCAGAAATAATTTAATAAATAACTAGGCAGAGTGCTGTTGGTTGATATATTGTCATTGAGAAAAAATAAATTTAATTTCAAAAGAAGAAAATTAAAAGCTTTGCAGGTTTCTTCCTAATATGTGGAGGGGATAATAATAGGTTAATAATAATTTGAATAATTAATAACAATTATTTTTTATTGCTTAGTAATTATATAAAAATAGTACTACCCAAATATTAACATTTTTTTTTTGATAGGTTTCTACTCTAAAATAGACACATTCATATTACAAAACATCCAAATCACTATTTATCCAAAAACTAAAAAATGAAAGAACTAATATCGAGTATTCCAATTTCATGAATTTATTTATTCTTAGAATCCAGCACTAATGGGAAAAGTATCCATATTCTCTTTATTAGTATAATTACAAGTGGATAATCTGATGGAAATTTTTGTATTTGCCAAAATATTTCATACCAAACCATCATCATTGCTATATTCATTTCAAAAAAATTGAAATTAAATAACTAGAGATAAATATCAATTTAAGATGAATTTTAATATAATAAAAAATAAATAAATAGGTTTTAATTCAGTTTTGAATGTTATCCATTACTATGTTATCAATTAATTATAATATATTCATCTTAATTTCCTTATTTTACATATAAAAGTGCAATATAATTAAATTAAGTATGATATAAAGCGAATACTATGTATAAGATAATTTATTAAGAGACTATAATACTACAAATATTAAGATTAAAGAATTCTATAAAAAAACCATCTCTTTAGAGGATTTAATTTCATAGAATTTTTAATGTTCAATATCAATAGTTGAAAAATTAGAAAAACTACATATTATTCTTAATTTATTTCCAAATTTATATATTAAATATAAAATATATTTTAAGAATCTAAATGAAAGACAATCTATAAATATTTATTATAATTTCTTTTTTATATTCTAATTTAATGAGTTAAATAATTTATCTTTTTTATTAATAATTCTTCATTTATATTTAAAAATACGGAATGCAGTTTTTAATATATAATTTAATATCTTTCTAAATATGTATATGAATGTGTACAGCTATGAAGCTTATAAAACAGATAATTAGAATGATGAAAAAGTCTTTGATGTCAATGATCAGAATAAACTATAATTAGAATATCAAAGCATAGTCATTATATTTAATCAATAGGTATCAGTAAAAAATAAAAGATAGCCGACTTCGAAAGTAGTGTTTTCGAACATCAGTGATACAAAATTTTTTTATTTTAATGATGATATGTTTTGGTCTCTTTACTAACATGTAGTTTTGGTTAATTGATTAACATTCTGACATTATTGAATTTTATTATTGTGGATTTGCAAGTACTTATTAATGTTAAGATGAATGAGTTTATTTACAAAATGAGGGAAATTATCCTAAGCCAATAACTTAATTTTATTATTCACTTATAATTGGATTAATTATGCAAATTTGGTTAAATATTGGATTATCTTAAATTCAAAAAGTAAAATAATTTCCATTAATTCTTAGCAACATTTTTTATTTATCCTTTTATTCCAAATTTATTGCTTACACTTTGGGAGTTCATTAATATTCCTATCTTGGATTATTGACTTTGTAATTATTTTTTCTACAGCCTTCTATACAACTAAAATGAACACTCAAGCTAATTATAAAAGTAATAATTATTTCATTATTTAAGTTGATTCAATCTTTATAGTTATTCCTACTTTTCTATTTTTAATTATCTAAATTTTCATATACCCTGATTCAGCTTTATATATTTTTTTGGATTGCTTTATTGTGATTATTCAAAAATATTTCATAATAGCAGAATTAATTAGGTTCAGAAACAAAGAAGTAATTTCTAATAATATAACGAAGGAATTTACATCATCAATTCTTGATATCATGATAGGTTCAAGCTTACTCTTTGGAAGTTTCAATTAATGTTGCATAAGTTTGATTGAATTATATTAAGCATTTTCTAAAAAATCAATTTGAGTTTTTCTTTTTAATATAATTAAATAAAACAATTGTATTGAAATCATTAATATATATATATGATAATTATAACATATCAAAAAACATTTTGGTATCTTCTAAGTTATAATTTTATCGATATTAATCAATTTTTGTGATAATACTATTATCAATATAATTTACATTTAGTTTTATTCTACTCCTTTTATTTTTTTCGATTTGATTTTTTTGGCCTTAACTTAATTTCTATATTTTGCTACTTCATGTTGCTTCTTTATCTCATTTTATCTACTATTAACTAGAATAATTAAAAAAAAAAAAATGGTAGCAAAATGGAAAAACTTTGATTATGTCACCCATCTCTTAAGTTTGAGTATATTATCTTTAAAGTATATTCAAATTATAAATAATACTAATTTTTAAGCATCTTTTTAGAATAATCTGATTTTATTGATGTTTAGGCCTATTATATAGATTGGATAGTAACTTTTTCAATTTGAAAAATATGCGAAATCATGTTTGACTTTCATTTTCAGATCATGAATAAATTTTAGTATCCTTATTAAATATGATATGAAATTACAAAAATAAATAGAGACATTCAATTTTTGCATAATTAATAAATAAATGATAATATAACAAAGGGGTGAATAAAATAAAGAAATTATATCTAGTAACCCAAATATCTATTTAATAATTTACTTTAAATATTAGAACATTCATAGAATTTAATTTATTTTTCCAATATAAGGGGATATTAAAGTTAGAATTATAACTGTCAACACTTGTGTTAAATATATTATTATCTATTGTTGTTGGATTTTAAATAGATTTTTTTTTTAATTCTACTTGTAGTCCAACATTAAGTTTTCTAAAGAAAATAAAATTAATACAATTATATTTTTTTAATTAAGCACCTTGTTGAAATAAAACAATTATAATTTATTATAGAATAATTCAATTTAATAATATTAAGATGTTATGCAATTGTTGTTAATAAAGATAATTCAATTGTATTAGCAGGTTGCTATGAGGAGATCAAATTATTTGAATTCAATAGAATAACTAAAATAAACTCAATTACTAAGTGAACACTCAAATAATGTTATAACTTTGAATTTACGAATTAATAGAATCAATTTATATCTAGTGATAATAGTAGATATATTGTAATATGGTGAATGAATCAAAATAGTTAATGGAAATGCTTATAGAAATTGATAGACCATTCTGATTGAATTAATTAGTAATGAACAATTATGAAGATGTTATTATATCTGGAAGTGATGATAAGACCATTAAATTTTGGTAAAAGTAGTAGCAATGGAAATGTTCATATACATATTTCATTTTCTTTTTCCTTTGAGTAAAACTGTTTGATTAAGTGAATTTATAAATTAATAGTCAAATAATTTTAATCAATTAGTTATTGTCATATTTTCTAACATTATAATATCTTGATCCATTTTTTTTAAATTCATTCAGAAATATTCTAAAGATTTTTAGAGATATCATAGAATTATATCTTTTTTTGATTGTAATTAAGAACGAATTCCTTGATAAATTAGATTATTTTAGAGAATCTTATACAATCAATGTGATGTTCTGAATTAGTAGTATTTAAACATTCATAACAATATTGAGTTGTATTTTAACAACTTTGATTCAAGCAAAATCTAATTATTTCTTCATTTTCATAGATAACATCTTTACACTTTAAGATTTCCATTTTTTAATTTAAATAAATAATAAAACTTAATAAATTAAATAAATCCTCTTTTATCATAAATTTATAAAAGAAATCACATTATTATAATATCAAATCAATAAGTTATTTTATATTATACAATTAACAATCCAATTAATTCAATCAATTACAATTATATTATTATAGACTTTATTAATACTCCAATAATTGTTTAATTTTATAGTTATCAAATTTATTATCTAAAAATTAAAAATCATACATCAAGCAAATTATATTGTTTGTCTAATCATCCTGTAATTCTATGCCTTATAATTGACTGAATCAATGAAATAGATCCACAAAATACTTTCCAATCAGATATATTCATATCTCAAAACATTCAAGACTTCTTGGAGAATACAGAAATGCTTTATCACATATTTCAACAGTTTAATTATTTCAATATTTAAATGTCCAAAAAAAAGGTTATCAAGAATGTATTTAAATGAAATTTTATTAACAAAATCTTTAAAGTTGAGATTTTGGCCTATGATTAACATCTGTTAGTTCTTTAATTGAAAACCTATATGTAATAGTTCTTGGAGGTGCTATTGATTTAAAAATTTACCTCACAAATCTTTCTCCATTCTTTAGATTAGAATCAATAAAAAATTCTTAAAGAGAATCAATTAGAACATTACAATAGTAAATTAGACCTAAAAATAAAAATTTTATTTGATACTACTTAAGTAGCTTAAGAAATCCTTTAGGAAATGTTACAGTCTTGATTAGAAAGAAAAAAAATTAGTAAGTAAAAGACATTATTTAATACTAAGATTGTTTATAACTAGAAATTTTTAAAAAGGCTCTTATTTAGGATGATTGTGAATATTTGTTTCAGGAAAAGATAAAATAAATGTAATTTATTAAGTCTTTCAGTTAGATAACAGTAACTATTATTATATTTATTATTTACATATAGAATGATTTACTTTCTTGTAGTTTTGTTTCTTTTATCTAAATGAAATCTACTAAGATTAACAACTTTTTATCCAATGTTATTATCCAATGTTAAATATTGAAAGTGAAACTTGTTTAGCAACAATCTAGTCTCTTTCGATTTTTTAATCTATAATCTAAAAGGAATGCAGAGTTACTATGCAACTATTGGCTTTAAAGATTAATTATCAAATAAATAAAAAACCATTTAAAGTTAATCAATAAATTTAATTATTGATGTATTTAACATTATATATTAAATAAAAAAGACATTTTGATTTAAAACTAGAAAAAGTTTCTAATGTTAATTTTTAAAGTTCTAATTTATTTATGTTCGGATTTTTATATATAGTATGACTGAGTAATTTTTTCGATTATTAGTTCTTCAAAAAAATAGGATAGAAATAAAGGATGACAGATTATGACGATCCTGTAAGATCCAAAGCTAGATAAGAAACAAAGACTTTTATGCACTTAATGTATGGAAAACTTCGAAACAGATGCAAAGACAATAGGACTTAAAAAAATAATCTAGATTATTGAAGACATTATAGAGAAAAATATGAGCAACTTAGAAGATATCACTTAGAAAACAATTTAATAACTACAAATTTGCACTAAAAGTATATAAGAATTAAAGGAATAATTTATGAAATTATTTGATTCTCTAATTAATATAGCAGAAGATTGGACCTAAAATTTATTGGCTTTTACATAATAATCAAAATAATACAGTTTCTATGATGAATTAGACAACTTTATTAAGAACTAGAATGATTTTAATGATTCTGATATAACACTCATCAATAATATTAATAGATCTTGGATGACTCAGCTATAGAAGAACTTAAATTAATATATTCAAGATAAAGATAAAGTTAACTTTAAAGAAATAAAATAAATATTTACTAACATCAGTTGTTCAATTTAGTCACAAAAAAGTGAAATCAAATTGAAGTTAATTGATTAATCTCCAAGAAACCCTCCTAGAGGAGCAAGATATCCATATCCTCCTTTATAAAGACCTATGCAAAGACCTCCTGCAATAAAACTAACAGAACCTATAAGAATTGAAAAATAACAACTATCATTCTTAGAAGAATTTATGAATTATCAAACAGTTTAAATTAGAATGGAAGATTTCTTGAAGATTCTTAATAATGATAAGTTTTAGGTAATTTATTATTCCAGAAAGTGTTGATATTGTAAAAGAAAAAGAATCTACAAAAAAAATTGTTGGTAATAATTTGATATCATTTTTTTAGATATGTTGATTAATCCATCTCAATTTGATATAGGAGATATCTTAAACATGTTTGATGATGTTAATGAACTTTAGACCTATATATTGATGAAGGTCTCTAATTGATTCTTGATGAATAACAACCCAATTGAAATATTACATATTAAAAAGTCCAAAAAAATATTTTAATGTGATATAATTATTAATATTCTTAAGATATTTCTCGAAGAATAATGAAAAAATCATTCATAAATTGATTTCATTACTTTTTATCTAATCTCTGTTTAGATTATACCTTTAGTTCATTAATATTATTTCAATCTACTCCTGGCATTTTTAAAATCCCTTTATACTTTTTTGTTTTCTAAACTCATCCATATTAATGTACTTTTTATAATTGTAATTAATCCACATTCTATAATCCTTCAATTAAAGCATCTTTAATTGTTTTGTATTTTAACTTTTTCTTTTCATCCTATTATTTTACCATTTCCATTAATTAATCATAAGAAGTAGTGATAAAATTAAAAAAATAATTCTCTGAATCTTTTTTGATCATCCACATCAAAAATATCTTGAAATTTAGCTCTTGGAATATAAAACAAAAAACAATTAAAATATGAGCATTTTAAGTGCAAATTAAAGTTGCATTTCTAGGAGCATCTGCTTCTAATGCTTATCTTCCTAAATGCTCATTATCATGGAATTCTTTTACACATATATCCTTAAAATTTTTAATATTTATTCATTTACTTTTATTAACACTTTTACTGTTCCTTAAAAAATGATATATATAAAATTCCCTTCATCTCCTACTTTACACAATGTTAAATCTGATTCAGATTTAATCTCTTTATACGTTAATCTACCTGCCAATTCTTGTAATAACATTAAAGGCATTAATTTGAATAGACTCAATTTTTGTAAATACAATGCTACTATTTATTTTTAAGCAGCATCTCTTTTGAATGTTTCTGTCTTGCAGATTGAGATAATCTTTAAATTTATATCGAAGTCACTTAATAACCTTATAATGGATTCAATACCTATGAGATTTCCATTTTTTTAAATCATTTTTTTCTAAAATCCATTTAGGAAAAGAAAATTCATAATTAACGTTGTTATTATTTGTAATAATTTATTAAGATTATCTATTTACAACTCTTCTCCTTTCATGTTAACTTTTTCTAGCAGAAGACTAAACAAGTGATCTTTAGGTTTATAAATTACTCAAAGATAGAGAAAATTTATTCTTTTCCAATCTAGACTAAGTTGGACTTTAATTACAAGTCTTTGGTTCTTAATCAATATAATTATTAAAGAATTCCTTTCTTTCTATTTAATGTCAATCATGAAAATGTATAGTTCCAAATTTTTACCTATATTTTTAAAGTTCTTTCTCATGAATTTCATCAAAAATTGAGTTCATATAATTAGAGATCTATTAAATAATCACCAGAAGATATTTTGTAGCTGTCATTAATCCACTTTCTTTATGGTGAATTCGAGAATATCACTATGAATATTATCGTTTGACAATGTTGAGATTATGAAAAGAACGAAAATAATTGGATAAGGTCGTAACATTAATGTATAATTTAAGTTAGATTATTAATTTTTAAATAGCATAATATGAAGGATTGATTATTAATTGATATATATATATGAATACTGTTCATAAAATACCATTAATTGAATAAATGTAAACATTAGATGAAAATGAATAGAGATTGTCTGATCAATAGTTAAGTAAAAGGATCAATAAATTAAACTAAATTATCCATTAACAATGCCTTATCTAGAATTAGCCATTTATCTGTTCATAATGTTAATACTGCATTCTTTTTCGTTAGAGAAATTGGAAGAAAGGTATGATATAGGCAATGATGAATATGGTATTTATTTTAAATGCTGGTAACAATACTGGTGGTAATCCTTCTGCTACCTATACATCTGCTTTGATTGGTGGATTAATTAATGGATTCTTTAGTGGAAGTATCATATTATATCTAAAGGTAATCATTCAATCTATGTACAAGCTTGGGTCGCTGCAGGATTCAATTATTATATAGTATAATAATTTGGATATGAAGCAGTTCCTTCTGTAAAAATAAAGATTGGATTATAAATAAATATAATTTGAAATGGTATCATTTAATGGATTTTATGCCAATTATGTTATTGAAGGATATTATTTTGGATTATTATTTTTAATTGCAAATAGTAACATAGATTATGTTTTTGGATTAAGTAATATGCATTCCAATAATGGATTTTAATTAGATCATGATATATTTGAAATGAATCAAGGTAAAATTAACTACATAAAGTAGAATTCTATAGAAGAGGTTGTCTTTATTATTTGGGAACATCAATATTTATATTCTTTATACTATATTTCGGTTGGAAGATAAATAAAGATCTCCCTTTGATTGTATTAGTATGCTTAACTGGTTTGACAGTTGGTATACTTTATTCAACAGAAAAGTTTTTAAAGAATGTTTATGGTGATGTAAGTTTAAAATAATCTTTTATTGAAAATGGGGGTCCTCCTTTCTAACCAGATATGAGGGCACTTATCTTTCTATTTGTTTATGCAATGAAAATGAAATATTATATTACTATTTAAAATTTATTATGTGCAAAAGCAGCTGAATATTTCTCTGTTGTTAAATTTGATTATGATAAAGAAATCTTCTATGTTTCTTTGACTAATATTTGTGCAAGGTATTTTCATTAGTATAATAGAATTAATTTTTAACACCCCACTTGTTTACTCACTATTCAAATTTTACAAAACTGCTTAATATACCCTTCTCAGCGATAACAGTTTTGAAATAACATAAATAATTTAAAATGCATTCTTTGATTATGATATTTCTCAATTATTTAACCGTAAAAATAAATATTTACCTCTGTTTTTCTTTTCAATAATATTATTCTGTTTTAATTATTCTTTTCATATATCAATGTTCTAAAAATTAGCCTAGATTTTAAATCTCTTAAAACATCCTCCATCTTAAGATCTTCAAAAGCATTTGTTAAATGATGATATTATCATTAGTATATATATTATTGACACTTGACATCATCTTAAGATAATAATGAAATACTCTCTGGTATTTATTTCTTGAATAAAGAATGATTGGGTTGCTAATTAAAAGTGGCACATTAATTTTTGATTATGAAATACAAAATTTTAAAGTTTTGCTATTTTCAAGTGACTGTTAAAAATTTAAAGATATATATAAATTATACAGATTGAAAATACCAATCTATATAATGAACAAAAGTTTCATGAAAATAGTGAAGAACTGCTTTGTTTAGACATTTTTATTGAAAGATCATAACTGTGGAGAGGAATTTTTGGATTAGCATATATATTCCTAAATTTTTATCTTAAATTACTTGAAATACCTTGTTTAAACGATACATTATCATTGAATAGGCTAAACTATTATGTTACAGTCTATTGGATTAAATTTAAGATAAGAAAATGATTAAAATAAAAAAATAAAACAAAAGTAGTAAAATAAATGCACTGCTTTTGAAAAACTAATTAAGATACATTAAAAATAAAATAAATTATACCAAAAATGCAAAATCGAATATAATATAAAAATCTTTAGAAAAATATGAATCATGAGCTTCTAAAGGATATATAGGAATTATAATAATATTTTGATGATTCAATTGATTATTATTATAAATGAATAAGATTTGGCTCAGATTTGATCAACTCATCTTAATTATTCTGTAATTCAAAATTTGATTAAAGGTTAAAAAGCTTGTACTAAAAATTTAGTATTCGAGTTTCTGTTTTGATAACCTAAAGACTGTATGAAGAAAATTTATATCAAAAGTAATAAATTTATAGATTAAGTCTAAGTAGAAAAAAAACTTAAAACTAATTGGAGGCTGATTTAAATAATAAAGAAATAGAATTAAGTAAGAAAAAGTTTTCTTGTAATGAAGTGAACAAAATTCTAATTTAAAATTTTTTTGATTATATCTCATGTGGTGCTTCTATTAGATTAATCCTCTTAAATATCAATATTAGAAATATTAATAGATGGTCATCTATGCTAAATGGCTTATCTGTTGTTTTATTCTTTGGAATATCAACTTGGCCTCTTTAGCAATGCTATGGAGAACTAAAAGAAGATTGATTTTAGTTAAACAAACTATATTTAATCATTTATTTATATATATATATATTAAATTCATTTATATAAAATGAACCAATTTAAATGTATATTTATTAT
>CAJJDO010000175.1:85045-106080 GCA_905183005.1 Paramecium pentaurelia
TTATCTAAAGTTCTTTTATCATATTAAATTATATTTATTTGTATTTCTATTAAATGCTTAAATAAAATTTATATATTATTATTTCATTATTATTGATGAAATTAAGAAATTTAAATAAATGAAAGATCTAATAACAAATATTTTATATTCAATTAGATAAGCTTATTATTGTTTTCTATTCTTAACTTAAAAGAAGGAACTATAAAAATAACTCAATATTTTTTCAATATATTTTGTATTTGAGAGATGAAGATTGCCTACATTTTAAATTAAATGAATTCCTTAAAATAACCAAGAAATTATCATAGAAGTATTATAGTTCATAATCTAAATTCTATAATTTTAAAGGAATTATTTTTAACATTACCATCATTTATTTTTAAAGATAAATTAAGTTGTAATACTTTAGATGATAACAATTATTATATTGAAAAAGTTATTGTAACATTAACTAGTATTTAGGAATGAAATAGATAGATCTATGCAAATCACAAATTCAAACCTTATTAATTTTGAAACCTTTAAATTTTGACTTTTTTGTAAAAACTTAGTATTAACATAAAATCTAATTTAGAATTTACAAATTTTCTATCCAACTTTTTGCAAGGATTCTGACCAGCTTCTATTAAAAGAGTATTATCAACTGGGTATTTTAAATCTAATGAAAAATCCTATCATCTTATCTAAACATTCGAATAAAGATATTCATTATCAATTTGTTCTTATAACTATTTAGAATAAATAAGTTTTTCTTTAAAAAAGTTAAGTTGATTATCAAAAAAATTTTGAAATACAATAATGTTAATAATGAAGTGAAATCAATTTTAAGAATACTATAATCAACTTATTATAAATTGATTATATGATAAATTGTAGTTCTTATTTAAAATGCATTTCAAAATCATTTAAAATATTGTAATTATTAAGTATTATGAAGATCCATAAGTTTTATTTTGAATTTGATACAGTATGATTATATTTGAAATTAGGAATTTCAAAAAATGAAATCATTCTGTTTATGTGCATAGCTCTATAATTGAAATTCTAATGGGTTTTGTCAGATTCTCCCTTTTTTTCGTTTCTTTAAATTAAAAAACTAAGTAATTAAATTGATGAAACTCTACATTTCAAAGTTTAATAATAAATGTAAATTAATTTACAACCTATGTATAAATCCAGAAAAAATAATTAAATGAAATTTTCTAAGAATTATTTATTTAAGATTATTAAAAGTAAATTGATATTCTAAAGTAAATTGAAAAGATTAAATAAGTTATCTAATCTATTTGAAACGCTTAATTAATATTATATAAAAGCAGATATTTATTCCCGAAAATAAGGTCATTAACTATGAATCGATTTCTTTTCTGCCAGAAATCATATTTCTTACTTGAAGTTGACTTTCAGATTCAACTAATTTGGTTCGCAATCATTTCTAAATTTTGACAGCTATCATTCCAATAATCAAATAGTTATCGACATGATGAATGCTTATACAGCAGAGTAAATAATAATTTGAAATGGGTAAATTATAAATGTATTTAAAGCTTGATTCAATTTAATTACCAATAAACTGGCACAATTTGGTCAACTCTATTAGCAATAGAAATATTTTGATTTTAATTAAAAGTAAATTTTACTTCAACAAAAATCTTGCTGAGCTTCGTTTATATCATTATAGTAATTTTGACTTGATTGAATTATCCAAATTTATTGTCTAATTGTAATTAAAGTTTCATCTTTTTAAGTTGCCTTAACTAAAATTCCAACAACTTGAATATAAAGGTTTTGGCTATCCCTTTAGTATCATGTCATATGTCTATTTAATTTCAAAACCAAATAGGAATTATCAAAAGCCCTAATACTAATCCATAAAGAATTGTTTAAAGTTTTTATATATACTTTTCAATATTTACAAACTTTTGTATACCAAATCAAAATCCAATTCTTAGCTCCTCTATTATTCTTGCTTAACGCCAAGAAAATAGACCTGTATTTAAATAAGATCTTTCAATGCTTCATATTTCTTATATATGTGTGGTTGATTCACATAAATAATTAAATTGGGGATTTAAAAAAAATTCAAGATCAATGTTTAGTTTGTTAAAAGGCAGATAAAAAACCAAAATGTTATGTTTGGAAGGTATTATATACTAATTGGACCTAATTAATCATAAATAAGATAGTAAAATATGGTTGGAATGCATCTTCTGGAATTTCAAAGCCAACGGGGATTAAGATTGAGTTATAAAGAATTATCTATTTATTTTTTTGGTGGATAAACAAAAAAGGTGAAGTAATTAATCAGTCTTATTTTAATATTCCACTACATTATAAATTGAAAGATCTAATTTTTATGGGCAAAAATTGATTAAAATAATAATGAAGTGGTTTGGATAGGAATTGGTGGTATTTTATTTTATGAAAGAAGATTGTAATTGAATGATTGTTACTGTTATAAGATTAATGGAAATTCATATCCTTTAGTAATAATTATCCTTGATGTACAGGTCTGAGCAGATCTTAATATCTAAGTATCTTTTAGTGATATAATAATATAATGAGCTAATGAAACTAATTAGTTAGAGATACAATTTGTTAAATCAATTTATCAAGTAATTTAAAATAATGTACTAATTCGTTCTGTTATTAATTAGACAGGCAAAATATAGACTACTGCACTGATTACTTAAACCTATACTATAAATATTTTTGGCTAGGTAATTTATGCCCAATTAAAACAATTTAATTATTTCAGAAAGGCAATACTACTTTATATATAGGTTTTAAATTTGTTTATTCATTTTAGCATGTCATAACAAATATGCCGCCGTTTGATACAGGTGTTTATCAATATTGAATATTTAGTGTATTTCTATATTCTAAAGATTAAATTGAATCCATCAAATTTTTCGAATTTCTACAATAATTTAACAATATTTGGGAGATTCTATAACAATTAAGATTTAAGAATAGATTGTAATACTGTTAATGAATATTGTAAAATGTGTATAGCAAAATATAATAAAATTATATCTGATCAATTCAAATATTTTTTTATAGTATGACATGATGATGATTGTTGCATTTGTATATGTATTCATCTTATGAATTCATTCTAGAATTTTAATATTAATGTGAAAATTTTCATGGTTGAACTACACATCATGTTCATCCTTGTCTAATTTTCATTTAATTTCTCATAATCAGTATCTATTCGACTATGACTAAAACTGGAATCACTAAATTATGTGTTAATGTAACTTATTTTGATATCATCAATTTCTAGAAATTAACCACCATACTTGCTCTGATAATGATGGGCCTAGAGAAGATGAATGCAAAAATTTTAATTACTTTTTAATGCTCATAAATTATTATTTCAGTGATGAAATTGAATTAAAATATTTCAAATATCATTTCACTTACAAAATTTGCAAAGGTATTTATGATAACACAGGTCTTAAAATTATTTATTAGAATTGAGAACTTTTATAATAAAGGTCAAATAAAATAAAAAATAAAATTTTGAATGTAGAAGGAACTCTGCTTATCAACAAAAAGAAATATTCAAAAACTTTTGTCCTTATCGATATTATGATGTTGATAAAGTACAATATTCTGATAAATATAAAATTATATTGATTATTAAAGTTTGCCATTATACATGTGTTATTTGCTTTTTTGGTGATTCTATTTGTGAAAATCAATCAGTAGAAATATACTATAATGTTTATATCAATATCGATGTGCCTATTGCAATGGTACATAAAAAAATTGTATATCATCCAACTCCATTGAGATGTTGATAACTGATCAATCCTTATATACTAAAGCATTACAGATTAAGAATAGTATTAAAATTCCGAATTGCCAATGTTATATTATCAAAGAAATTTTTAAGATTATAAATTATAATTTTTCTTATAAAGAAGTGCAAAATTTTTAGTTTATTTTATGATATTTATATAAATATTTAAATATTAAGTCATTTGCAAAACTATAACAGGATTATATTAACTATTGCAAAAAAAACGCATAAATTATAGACTTATTATATTTTGAAAATATTGCGAAATCATTAGATAATTATTTAAAAGAATAAATAACAAAAGGTTTGAAAGTATTTTTATGATTTTTAAAGAATTAAGGATTAAATTGGGAGCCTTTATCATTTTCATATTAACTTTCAGTATATTTAATGTAAGTATTTAACTAAATTTTTAAGTTGTTAATGATTTTTGTATCGATATAATGGGCTTGTGTAAGAAAGAGATTTATTAAAAAGATAACCTGAAATAATTAAAATACATGGAAACTAAATCGAAAATAATTGCGAGATCGATATTATACAAAAATTTGCTTTGCTTTTTTTATTTATAAATTATTGTTTACTTATCAATTGAACCATAAAATATTTAATTTATTTAGTTGATACTCCTAAGTATAAAGAGTCTTCTAGGAATAACTTTGTTGAAGTTCAGTTCTCTTGACAATAGAAGATTCTCTTGAACTAAATTATTATTGTTTTTTACTATAGGATAAATTAAACTAGAAAGTTGTTATTTTAATTTTAAAAGCTAATAATAATCTATTTACTTCACAAAACTTAAGAAGATGGGTTTTAAGGGGATTCTATTATGAAGAGAATCGAAAGGATGCTAACCTAAATGATTATAATTTTGAACAAAATAAAGACAGATAAAATATTACTATTGAGAATTAAATGAATAAATTTGAATCCTATGTATTTATTTAAATAATCAAAAATTAAAGAATTTAGATGTTCAAATACTATTCAATTTTTATTATCTACTTTTAATAAATTAATCACACCAATTAAATGAAATTATAGTAATTTTATTTTATTCTGTTATTTCAATTTCTATTCATAGGTAGTTTAGAAAAATCTAAAAATTGCATTTGTGGGCATATTAGAAGTTAAAAGGAATGCAAAAGTTCTCATATTTGCATTTGGAAGATGAATCAATGTAAATTAAACTCAGGCCAATATGAAAATATGAAAATCTAAAATTAACACCCCTGCAAATAATTTGCAAAAGAGGATTATAGAGAATAAGAAAAATGTGGTTTATATTGGGTTAATGTATTAGCTTTGATGATTGCTGAATTTTTAATAAATATTATTGTTAAGAATCTTCATATAAATTTGTCTCAGATGGCACAATTTGTCAAAATGTTAGAATGTAATGATTATGAAACAGAAAATGGTTGTTCATATAAAAATAAAAATGGTAAGTATTGCTTTTCATAGGAAAACAATGTAGAAATGTTAAAATATATGAAAAGTTACCAATATATTTAATGAGTCATATTATGTGGAAAGAAGGTTTTGTAATGGGTCTTATTGTAAATGAAAAACGTCTTCATGCCCAAGAACATTTTGTAATGAATATATAATATAATCTGTTTGTGAGAGTATTTATGGTTATTAATTGCATATATTAGGAAAAATCTTATTAGTTTCCAAATAATACAACCAAATGCTATAATAATAAAAACTGTAAATATAGTAGTATCATCTAACCTAAATCGCATTAAGATTGCAACGAAATAAATTTCATATAAACAATTTAATTTTCATTAACTTCAAAATGCACACTCAAAAAATAATTATGTTCAGTATAAAAATATTAAGATGCTTGTGTAAGTACAATTGATGGTACTGAATATAAATTATTTTAATAATACAAAGAATTCTTTAGGAATACCTAGTTTTTGAGATGTTACTATATGCTTAGAAAAAATGTGTTCAAATCAACCTACGGCCCCATTAATACCAACAGACAAATAAGATTGGCTAGCAAATTGTTAATGGAATACTAAAAATAATTCATGTGTTGAAGATTGCACCTAAGCCAATATTTTATATAACTAACATTCACAATGAGAGTCTTGTTATTTAAATAAAAGTTGTACCCATATTACTATACAATCAAGGAATATTACACTGTACAATTAATTATATACTCAGCACATTGTTGTCAATAGTATTTTGATGATTCATGTACTGTGAATACAAATTTAGATGGATGTGATATTGCTTAAATCTTCTGCATGAAATATAAATTTGAATAATGCAAAAGTGATAGAAAAAAAAAACTTAAGTGGAATTTATTGCTTCTGGGATGAAGAGAAAAGTACATGCTTAGAAAGGATATGTGCCTATAGCCCTGCACTTCCTTTCAACTTGTTAAAAAAGGAAGTTTTTGAATTAAAGGATGTTTTGACTATAATTATGCTATTGATTCAGCTTGTGCTTCTATATTTGAGGATATGTAACTAATGAATTTCAATTTATTTTAAGAAATGCTTGTGAAGATGTTAATATTACTGATGGCTGTACATTTGATATAGATTATAATCCTTGTGTCTGGATTGATGATAAATGTTATACAAAAACTTACTAAACTACATCAATTACTTCTACTTATTATTAGGAATGCAATTCATATTTGTCATATTGTACAGTTAGATAAAAAGGAGGATACACTTATAAATAAAGTTATATTCAGAAGCGTGTGCAATGGGAAAATTTTAAAAAATGAATATTATTAAGCATTTAAACATTTTAATAAAGTTATTAGAATTACATAATCAAAGAGATTTGCTTTACGGATAATGAAAATTAAGAATGCTTTTGGGATGAGTATTTAAATAAATGCTTTTAAAAATTCAAACATTGATTTTTGTGGAAATATATTGTTTCTATCAAGGAAGAACAATGTGATGATAGAAATTATAAATGTTATCAATATTAATATTTTTCTATATTTACGTTATGATTGTTGTTTAAATGTCAAATAGATAGGATATAATTTTTGTAATGTTATGATATGTGAAGATTGTTAAAAAATGGGTGGGTATTGAATAATTGTGTTTGTACTTCAATATTTGGAGATGGATATGCACTAGGAAAGGAATTGTGTGATGATGGAAATAATATTGAATTCGATGGATGCTACCAATGTTCTTGTTCATGTCATAAGAGGTGTCTCAATTGTTTCTAAAGATTATTTATAGAAAGTCAAAAAGGATAATTAGAAGATGGATTCTTAATGTTATAATATTTGTGGGGATGGATATTTAATTTAGCAATTAGAATAATGTGATAATTGATGTAGCTATACTTGTAAAGTTGAAATAAATCGGAAATATCAACAAGAGAATAATATAAGTGTTTTTAATTACGTTATTCTACCTAAAATTTTACTAACTAAACTCTCCAAAAACAATCTCAGATAATCAAGAATTTAAATTATCATTTTCTTAACAACTACATTTGAATGTAACAGATATTAGTGAAGAACAATATGTATAGATGATTATAGTTGTTACTGAAAATACTAAAGAATATAATGTTGAAGTTACACCAATTAATTCTATCATTATTGAATTAACTGATGTAGCATATAAATTATTAGTCAATTTTAAAAAGAATATTCCTGTTTTAAAGTAAATCTCATTATAAAATGTCAAATCATCACAAATCACTTTTATAAAAAATTGCTCTTTTAGGTAGAATTGTTATGTATATCATTTTGATTTTAAGTTGTGTTGCTTTTTTATTTGGCAATTTAGAAATTTTATTGAATCTGCTTGATATGCTAAAATAATTATCATTCATGAAATATCACATATCTTCAATTTCCAGAAAACCAACAAATCTATTATGAAATATTTACTATTGGAATTTTTTACTCCCATATTTGATTTATTGAAAACAGATTTATTTTTACAAAATCTATTTGATTATTAAATTTTACTTATACCAGCCAAATGGAAATTCGAATTTTATTCAATCAATTGTTATTTTTTCTAAAACTTATTAACACTATTCTATATAGTGATATTGGGATTAGTTTATTTTGTAATCTCGTATTTAATTTATAAATTTCTTATAATTATTAAATATTAGAATTGGTCAGCTATATTTTACAATAATTGTCTAGAATTTTTCTTGAAAGTAATCAATTTTATTTTTTCACTCTAAAAACTGCCAAGAAAATAAAATCAATATTTTATTTGCTCTGAATTAATCAGAATTTATGCATCTAACTTTTATGAATTGACCTTTACATCTATATAATAAGTTGTCAACTTCAATCTAGATACTACTTTTAATACAATAATCTCTTTATTGGCAATAATTCCATAAATGCGTAATTTTTTCCTAATATCTTCTGTTTTTTCATATTTAAGTAAAATGATAAGGTAAATAAAACTGTATCAGTTAATAAAAGGAATAGAAAATAAGATTGCATTTTAAGGCCTTGTAGCTGCTTACAGTCTGATTACAGCTATGATATAAGTTGTATTTAGTTGCTAAATTAAAATTTATAAGATTTTTGAGAATAAATTTTAATATACTAAGTTATTCATAACAAAAATTCTAATGATGTTAAATACTATAGTCTTCTCTAGAAATGAAATTATCATATATAACGAAGACAAAGAATGAACTGAATTATTTGGCTGGATTAATGTACAAAAAATCAATTATGCAATAATATTCTCTATAGCAGGTTTCACTTTTATTCTTATTTTAACACTAGAGATTGATGTCGACCAACAATTAAAAAATTACTTGAAGTGGACTATGTCATTAATGCTTTGCTATTTAAAAAAACAATCCAGAATAAACAAAAAAGATGATATGTAATATTTGACTATTGAAAAATGAAGTAAATAATAAAATAGAATATTTTATAAATTCAAATATAATTTTTTGATATTATTCCCTATAATATATTGATTATATATCAAGCTTTCTTAATAAAATCCACTTTTATATTAGTTATTTTTATTTTTGAGTTTAATTATCNCCAGCCAAATGGAAATTCGAATTTTATTCAATCAATTGTTATTTTTTCTAAAACTTATTAACACTATTCTATATAGTGATATTGGGATTAGTTTATTTTGTAATCTCGTATTTAATTTATAAATTTCTTATAATTATTAAATATTAGAATTGGTCAGCTATATTTTACAATAATTGTCTAGAATTTTTCTTGAAAGTAATCAATTTTATTTTTTCACTCTAAAAACTGCCAAGAAAATAAAATCAATATTTTATTTGCTCTGAATTAATCAGAATTTATGCATCTAACTTTTATGAATTGACCTTTACATCTATATAATAAGTTGTCAACTTCAATCTAGATACTACTTTTAATACAATAATCTCTTTATTGGCAATAATTCCATAAATGCGTAATTTTTTCCTAATATCTTCTGTTTTTTCATATTTAAGTAAAATGATAAGGTAAATAAAACTGTATCAGTTAATAAAAGGAATAGAAAATAAGATTGCATTTTAAGGCCTTGTAGCTGCTTACAGTCTGATTACAGCTATGATATAAGTTGTATTTAGTTGCTAAATTAAAATTTATAAGATTTTTGAGAATAAATTTTAATATACTAAGTTATTCATAACAAAAATTCTAATGATGTTAAATACTATAGTCTTCTCTAGAAATGAAATTATCATATATAACGAAGACAAAGAATGAACTGAATTATTTGGCTGGATTAATGTACAAAAAATCAATTATGCAATAATATTCTCTATAGCAGGTTTCACTTTTATTCTTATTTTAACACTAGAGATTGATGTCGACCAACAATTAAAAAATTACTTGAAGTGGACTATGTCATTAATGCTTTGCTATTTAAAAAAACAATCCAGAATAAACAAAAAAGATGATTTTTAATATTTGACTATTGAAAAATGAAGTACATAATAAAATACAATATTTGATAAATTCAATTCTTATTTTTTGATATTATTCTCTATAATATATTGATTATTATGGATTTATCTTTCATTCTTTAGTTCTTTAACTAGCTTTCCTAATGAAATGAAAAAAAAAATACTTTCTATTATTATTTTTGAATTCTATTAAATCGAAAAAATATTTTTCATGTCTCAATAAAGAAATACATTTTCTTAATAAATTTAAAATGTCTAGAACATGAAAACTCATCTTATTTAATCAAGAGAAGAATAGATAAAAATTGTTATATACTAATTAGAAGATTAGATAAAAAATATTACTACACTCAAATAGTTCGATGGCGATAAAACAATAAGATTGATAATGGTGTGGAAGAATGGATAAAGAAAATAGAAAATATGAGGGTTTTATTTGAAGAAAAAATTTATAAACAAGAAGGGAATGATTTGTAAGAATTTTTTAATTCTATTAATTAATTTCAAAGTACACAAATTAAGGAATTTAAAAATGATATTAGCAAATTATTATAATAGCTAAAGGAACCAGATATATTATAAACATGTGATAATATTTTAATACATAAACAATCACTTCCCTATTAATTTCAGGAAGTAACGGTGGAAGAAGAATCAAAAAAAACAAATAAGTGGTTAGATTTTATTTATCAATTTAGAAATTAAATATATTCTGTAAAGAACATCAATCAAACAGAATAGTTTTTTTAGATTTGTAGTTAGAGAAAATAAGTTCTAAGAGTTTAGCTTGTGATTAATGTTTTGATGAGTATCCTTCATAAAATTATAAAAGTGTTAAATTTGCTCATAAATAATGGGGAATATAATGACAAATTAAGGAAAATTTTAATCTTAATGAAAAAATATAATTAAAAATAAATAAAATTACTAACAATTATATTAGAAATACCCATGAAAATCAAAAGTTTTAATTTATAATTAATTTAGATAGTATATAATTTTGTACAATAAAATTGTAAAATTGTATATTATTTGTTTTTCTGCCTCTTTCTCTACCATATTTATGACTTTTCTATATTAAACTTAAAAATAATCTTTCTTAGAAGTTTAAAGTTAATATGTTTATTTACATCGATTTCTTTAACTAAAACTTAACATTAAAATTTAAAGATATTTTCATAAAATTCTAGGATTAATCATGATACCTTGAAGTGAAATTAAAAATGAACAACAAAAATTAATTTAGATTTAAATATTTTATTCAATTTGATTCAGTTGATTTTGTTAAAATAATTTCATAAATATATATATTTATATATAAATAAATTGTTTATTTGATAATTATTTCAATTTTTGGTTTACTTTCTTACTATAATAAATTATTCAAGGTGATTGATTTTATTATTAATTTCTTTTATTTTATAATTTTTCTTACTTTCTTTTATGTTTTTGTAATGCTTTATTTATACATTCTATTAAATCAATGATCAAATTGGAGATTAGCATAAGAGTAAAAAGTGCAATATGAATCCATCCATAATATAATTATTAATTATAACTGAGTTGAAAACTATAAATTAAAAATGACCCTGAAATAAGGATGAAAAAAAACTCTCTGGATATTAGTTTAGCTTCTTCATATTTAGATTTTAGAGGTCTAAATTTAACTAAGTATTTTAAATAGAAAAATGAGGACATAGAGAGTAAAATTGATTATATTTCAGGATAATTAAGTGCCTCAACAATCATAAATATATAGAACATTATTCTGTAAATCTAGAATGATTTTTAATTGAAAGCCCAAAATTAAGGTTAAGAATCCTAATAAAAATATTTCCATTTTAGTCTATCTTTTATATTAGTTTATGTTATTGACAATAATGATAAACTAATATATAAAATTAAAATTAAACAAAATATTGCATTGATGCTATTAAAAGTCATAAATAAAGAATTAAAGCTATAATTTGGAAATTACAACAAGGCACTAAAAAATAATTGATGCAATATTGCAAAATAGACTTTAGGTAAACCAAAAGAGATGTATTCTTTTTTAAATTTAGCACAAAAGCTCTATATTTTCTTTTGGAAAAATAGAATATAACGAAGGTATTTTTCATTTTATTGATATTTTTGAAATAATTTTATTTACATTTATAATATTTTTTAAGATGTCAATAGTCTACAAATTATATATGTTAGTAATGAAACAATAATTAATAGATAACAACCTTTAGCATTCAATAGGTAAATTTAATTTAATGGATTTACTTAATTCTAATCTAAGCTCTTTGAATTTTGGAAAGGTAGTTAACCTCCATTTAAATATTTTAATAATTCATCAATCTGCAAATGATCCAATATAGGTTTTAATGATATTTTAGAATATATATTCAAGAATTATATTAAATGAAGTGGGAAATTATATTACATATATCTAATATAGGATAAAGATTATAAGAGATCTAATAAATTAAAAAACATGTTAGCATTTCCAGTAAGGAATGATAATCCAGATATACTAATCATTGAATACATAATTGCATCGTTAAGAAGTACTATTTATGTTAATTGTTTTTAGTTTTATTATGAAAGTATAAAATGATTTCCAAGTTTTATTTGCATTTAATATCTAATTAAATCTAAATCATATTCATTTTTGATAAGTGATTAATCAAATTCTATCTATAGATAAGCATCTTCTACAGGTTCTATAAATTCAACAATAATTTAATATTTTGGATATTCAAATTCAGTTGATAGACTTGTTATTTTCAGTATATTTATATTAGTGAGAGTTTATGGAATAATTGAAATTATTGCAATTTCTTAAAAATTCATTTCAGTTGGTATTTTAACATTTTATGTGAAACTTAATTCAATAAGCTAAGTTTGATTTTATTAATTGGAGAGAAGATTCAATCTAAAATCTGGAGCTTGTATAAATGAACAAATACTAGGAGAATTTACATAGTTTTTGCACAAATAGGAATCCTCTTAAATACAAAAAAATGAGCACCCATCTCCTCCAAGTTGATTACCATCATCACATTATTCATATTATTCATTAAGTATACCATTTCCACATTAATCAATACATGCGTAACCTATCAATTATTAATTTTTATTGCATCTGATATCTTGGAGTAATAGTATTTCTTCTAAAACATCATAATCATACTAATCCCCAAAATCATTAATTTAATAGCAAGTACCTTTTTTTTTATCTAGTATGTGATTTGAATTTTAACAGGATATACAAAATTTACTATTTGTTTCACATGTCTAACATTAACGAGAACAAGGGATACATGTCTAATTATGATAATAGAATTCATCAAAACACTTAACACAATTAGTTGAATCAATACAATATTCACAATTTTACATGCATTATATACATCTTCCCTTATCATCAATGAAATAATTATCAGTACATGTTTCACAAGTTTAAATATCAAAACATTATAAACATGGAAATTGACATTTTAAACATTAAGTATTTTATAAATAATATTAATCTATACATTCGGTACATTCATATTTTGAGTTACATTTACTACAATTCTAACTACATTATTCACAATGAAAATCAATATAATAATATCCTATTTCACATATACATTATCCTTAAACAAGTTAATATTCATCTTAACAAGGTATACAATTATAGTCATTATCATTTATGTAACCAGGATTACAAATACATTATCCATTAGATATAAAATGTTCTATATCTTTACATGCAGTACAGTAATTAGTAGTTCCTTAACATTATAGACAAGGTTTTTGACAAGCTTCACAATTTACTCCATTCGTTATAAAACCAGAATTGCATTTACATTCATATGATGAATCAACAGTTTAATTAATACTATCTATACATGTTAAACAATGATCAGCTGTTCCTGAACATGTATCACATGGTTAAGTACAAGACAGACATTCAGTAGGATTATTAGTTACTACTAGATATTTGTGAACAGGACAAACACATGTATTTGGAGTAGTAGTACTCATTTCAAATGTATTTGCACACTCTAAACAATGATTACCATTTGTTTAACACTTAAGACAAGGATGAATACAAGGTTGACAATTTAATGATGCATCCATAAATTATCCATCAGGACAACCACCACTACTACATACATTATTGATTGGTGTTATATTTGAATCAACACATGATGTACATTTTGTAGGAATATCAACACAATTGTAACATGGCCAAGTGCATTATAAACAATTATTTCCAGAAATGTAATAATTTTATATACATGATTCGCATAACAATTCTGAACTACAATTTTAGCAAGGGGCAACACAATTTTAACACATATAAGAGTCATTCATAAAATAAGTTTGTTAACAAATACATGACGATCCTGATTAATAAGTCGGATCTTTACATGATGTACAAACTGATAATGAAATACAGTTAATGCATGGTTATTAACATGGTTAACATGTAGTATTTTCATAATATCCATCATCACAAACGCATTAGTTAGTTTATAGATTTCTATTTAATCCAGTTACACATGAACCACAATTAGTTGCAGATTATGTACAAGTTGAACATGGACTCGTACAATTTTGACATGTTTTTGGTGTACCATTTACTTCATATTGATTAGTCAAGCATGAACATGTATGAGTACTTGAATCTATAGTATAGGTTGCAGCACATGTTAAACAATAATTTACTGTTGTTTAACATGTGACACATGGAAATTAACATTAATCGCAAAAGTAATTTGAGGTGTTCATAATATATCCTGGTTTGCATTAACAGGTAACACCCTCTTAATTAGCTAAGTCATTGCATGTTTAACAATCTGAACTATTTATTACACAAACTTAACATGGTAGTCGACATAGTGAGCAATCACTTGTTGGGCATTGATTACAATTTTACCCTACCAAGTAATATCCAGATAAGCAAGCACTACAATTGCCACTAGATCCACTGCACACTGAACAACCAGTAGGACAAGTATGTGAAGATTGAGTGTTAATTATTTCTAAGAGCAAGAAATAAAAGATGGATTTTTTCATCATTATGCCTTCTTTCTTTTTGAAGTTAGGGATATAAATATTATATTATTCATCTTATATTCGATAATGCATCCTTATATAAACCAATAAAATAAGTTTTTATATTTTAATTAATGATGCTATCAATCCATGTCTTTGGAGATAGAGATGAAGATGAATCAAATAAATGTTTGATTTCTCTTTTTTCTCTTAAATTTCATTGACAGAACTATTTTTATCTTGGTTTGCCTTTTATTAATAAAGCTTAGTTTAAAAACTGGGTTTTTTTGAGAATATATTATAGTCTATCTATCCTAATATAATATTCGAAAATAGAAGATTTGAAAAAAAATTTCTAAAATTTATTAATTTAGGGGTAGGATTTAACAAATTATTTAACAAATGATCATTATGAAAAATACTCTTTCGAAATTTAAAATTGAAATGGAATCAATATATAAGTGAAAAAAATTAACAAATTCCTACTAAAACTCAAATTATAGAAAGAATAATATTCATTCTTTTACATAAAAATTTTAATTTATATAATCCATCATAATTTATTCTTAATGATTTTTTGAATTGATTTATTAGTAGATAATTTTTTTATAGCAAATTAATTCTTTTTGTTTATTAATACTTTTTTATATATGAGATAGTTTGATTTCATTTAGTTTGGATAAATATATTTTTTATGATTAGATAAATCTGAATAATATGCTAATTTATTCTAATAAAAACCTGAACTAAGAATTTGTATCTGAAAAATTTGGAAAACTAAAATTAATGGTTAAAACTTTTACAAAGAGATATCTTTGATTATATATATCCTTTATCTGACTTAGAACTAAACCAATACATATGTAGCATCTTTATTGATTACTGTTTTTTATTGTAATTATTGTGGTTATTTATAAATTTATTCTTTTGTACTCTCTTTTGATAAAATATTGTTTTTGTATTCTTTCTAAACTTAAATCAAAAGTTTTCTTTATGATATATATTTTAATTTTATTTATTATTTCTAGTGAAGTATTTCAGAAGAGGGGGATCAGGGCTAATTATTAAGGATGAAAGTCTTTATTAATAAAAAGAGAGAAGGTACCTTACAAAAATAGATTGGCATTATTTGAAGGAAAAATTGTCCAAATATTATATGATTTTATTATAATTAATTACTTAGAATGTAGATTATATTAAAAAAAAAGATTATACATTTTTAGAGCTCCTTTTGTTACTATTCCAAGCCCTCAGTGTTGTTGCAAACTGGAGACTGGTCAATAATAGTATTACAGAGCTTCAATTTTGAATGTTAACACTTTGATATTAAAAGATTTCTGGTCAATCTCAACAGTTTTAGACCCCGAAGAATTGGGAATTGTAATCAAATTAGTTATAGTATATCTAATTTAATGATGATGAAGCCTCTTCTATAAAAGTTTTTAAGTTTAAATAATTTTGGATTTTTGTTTAGAGAAGCAGAACTTCCTTCAACTAAATTTTAAGTTTTTCTTATTACGGAACATTATTTTAGGGATTATATACATCAGAGAATATATTAGAAGTGATTTAATTTAATATAGTGAAGCGATCTGATAGAAAAATTTGAATTCTACACAATAGTAAGTTTAATTGATATAGAATTACTTTGTTAAAAAAAGCATGATTATTTTAAGATTAAAATTTGTTAAAATCCTCATTATTAGAAATATGTTCATTATATCATACTTTCCATCCTACCTGTAAATTTATAATGGTCCTTCAAAAAAATTGCTTAGCATGTTTTCATATATTTAAAGTCTAGTAGGTGGAAAATGTATATGGATTTCAAATGAATAATTTACAGTAACTTTTTTAGCTTGTTTGTAATAATAATGTAATAGAGATTACTTAAAAGCCAGTTAGGACAAAATTTGTGTTTAAGACAACTGAATTAAATCTGTAATTAGATTATTTGATAATATTATCATTCCATAATCCAATAAATTTACTTTAATTTTTCTAAATGAAAAATTTCTTCCAAAAACAGATTTAATTTATAAAAATTATGAGGGAATTAGTTTTGTAGGAAGGCTATAATTTAGTGATGGAATGCAATATTAGATGAATTTACAAGAGTCAATCAAATACTTAAGAATGCGTATTATTTTTATATGTATAATTTACTAGATTCTAGTGAGATTGAAATTTAAATAATCATCGAACACTCTCTGGGATGATAAAAGATCCATCAGGTTATATATATGAATATATATAAAAATATTCGAAGAAAAAGAGTAGATATCACTTTTAATTATTAAATGAAAATCCAATAATTATACCTTAAGGATAACTGTAAGAAGAAATATTCTGAGGTTTTCGAAATGTCACAATTTTGATCCTTATAATAAGTTTTGATTTAATTAAAATATAAGGCAGCCTATATATATTAAAAATGCGGTTTAATTATTACAATCCCTAAATATTGAATCTTTCTTTGCAAGCCATAAATTATGTTATCCATTTTAATTCTTTTACTAAAAATAATTCGTTATTTCAATTTTATGATATGATTCTTCAAATTTCCTATTTAATTTCATTTTCAATTATAATAAACAAATAAACACATCTAGTAAACTCTTTGAGCAATCTAATAAATGATTTTATTATCAACCATAGATTTATTTATTCTAATATTACAAAATGGTTAAGATAAAGAGGCAAAAATTAGAAAAAAAGAAAATTTCCTTTAATTGGAAAATAATTTATTTAATTTTTTATATGAAATATAGATTTTTATATATTTCATTTATATAATATCTCATATGGTGAGTATTTTTGATATTTTAAATCCCAAAATACTAAATATTATGCATTATTGGTCATTGTTCAAAAAGATTCATGAGTTTAAGAATTTAATGATGTAAGAATGTTAAATGTGCCATCGTTTAATTGTTTAATTAAATAGATATGATTTTGTTGTGTCTTAAAAATATCACATTTTATCTTTATTAGGTATAATTGGAAATAATAAATTATTATTAAATTCATCATTTTTAATTAAAGTGATAGTTTTCTTTGAATTCTACTTAAAGATCCATTCTATTATTCAACTACTAAAATATAATTATCTAATGTAACCCAAAAAAATTATTAATCATTTATGAAATGAATTCATCAAAATGATTTATATCATCTCTTCTCACAACTTACAAATATATTTTCCTTATTAATTTCGCTAAAGCTTAGGGTAATATAGTATTTCACTAAGAGGATTTACCAATAAAATTTGGATTTAAATTTATCACATTTAAAGTAATTAAAGAAATTATAAAAAAATTAGAAATAAATCATTGTAACTGCTTCAATTTTCACTTAAATACATCTTACCATTTGATCTTAAACATATCTTTGTTCTCTTACATATGATGGTGTCATTTATTTAATTTGAAAATAAAGACTTCAATTAAGTCTATAATTTTAAATCGATTAATATCACTTATTTAATAATAGATACTATAAATATAAATTAAAAAATCCAACAATAGGATGAATTTAAGATGATTTACTTTGTTTATAGTAAAAATAACAAAAAGATATTTAATTTTAATAAAAATTGATATTAATTATACTGAAACTAAATTTTAGAATGAACTTAACACAGTTTCTAAATTAATAATTTCATAATATAATAACTAAATGCTATTTCGATTTAAAAATTTAGACTCTAAATTTATTGTCTTACAAAATAATAATGCATCATAAAATACTTGAATTTAACACAATAATTGTGTTGTATTTAAGATTAAAAGATATATTTCTTATGATTTTGAATTAGTTCAAAAAAATGCTAAAAAGTATTCTCTCTTATTTATGAAAGGAGAGTATAATTTTATATTAAATTCGATTAATAACTATTCTACTTCTTTCTAAGCTTTCTTACATATAAGGGGAAATTGGAATTCTAATTCATTATTATAATCTTTTGCTTTTAGATGTCAATATGTATTACATAAAAGTTAATTTACCTAAAGATTTTTAGATTAATGATTTAAGTATACTAAAGAAAATAGCAATTTCACAAAAAATGAAATTATTTTTATCAAAAATAAGAGTATGAAATTAAAAACAAACTGATTAATGTTCAATTTTTGTTTAAAATGGCATTTCTTAACAATAATAAAATAAATATTTTATTTATTGAGGTCAGATCTTTCTGTCCATTTTTTTCTAAATTTTCAGTATATACGTTAAGTAATGAAAAAATATATATAATGATTTCAAAAGCTTGAATTGATTTCTAAGAAAATATATGAGACTTAATTATATATCAAGACAATTAATTGAAGAATGGAAAAGAATATTTATCAAAAATTTTTCAAAAGCAATTTTAAAAAATTCACATTAAATGCACATCTTACCTTGAGAGACTTGTCTCAACGGGGGCTTTGGAAGATTGTCCGAGTTACGAGTCCTTAAATCTTACCCTCTTCCTTTCATTCTGATTTCCTTGATAGTCAAGGTCAGCACTCGTTTTGGGTTGCTGTAGAACGCTAGCAACCAATTCGGGATCGAAGAAGGCACCTTCTTAGATGATCCTAATTATTACATCATCATGATGTAAAAGTTAATTAAATTTTTATTTTTAAATTAACATAAAATAATCTTGACATATGATATGGTTAATATTGAGTTTTCTTAAATAAAATTATTTGGGTAAGACTAATTGATACTTCCTTAATAATTTAAAATGATAAATTTAGAAGAATAAAATTCCATAATTTAGTAAAATTAAAAAAATTTTTAATATTTTTCTAATATTGCAGAATTATTATGTAAAATATAAAATAAATTATTCAAATAAAGGATCAATTGTTTGAATTATTGTTTTATAATTTGTTACTTTTTTGATCGTTTCAAATTATAACTTCTTAATAATTATATATTTATTGTAATTCTCAATCTCCTTTAAATACTCATAGCTTTATTTTCCATTTTTCCTGAATTGTTAATATTACTTCCTTAAAACTTCCTATTTGTAAATATAATATGTTATAATTGAACAATTAATTTTATATATGTGTCTATTTTATTCCTAATAGATCATCATAGAATTAAGAAAGTAATTTAAGTCTTGATTTAGTCATGTTAATCAGGGTTTTTGTTAAGATTTCTTCAACAAAAATCCTAAGAAAATAAGGACTTTAACTATTGTAAATTGTAAAGGTGCTGAATTTATTTATGAATCAATTAAGAAAAATTAAAATGTTTTTAAAGATAATTTTTACTCACTTAAAAGGGAAGAACAATTATTTTTTATAAGATAAAACTAACTAACTGATGTATTTCTTAATCAATATATTATCAAAATTAATTTTAAAAGGCTTCAACATTTTAATATATTATTTATATTGACTAGATTCAATAAGAATTAAAAAATCTGGAATTTAAAACTTATAAATCTTTTTTATTTAGATCATATTCTAAATTTGTACTAACTAATTATTCTATGTATTAATAATGTAATTTCTCTTAGAAATTTATGAATATGAATAATTTGATTAACTTTAGAAGTATATATAAAGTATTGAACCTGACAAAGAATGTATATTATTTAATATTATTAAATAATTTCTATATCAAATGAATTTGAAAACTAAATAAACATTTTTACACTAGAATTTTAAATTGAATCAATCAAAATATCATAATTGTAATAATCCCTCTATAAAATAAAAATAATTAAGTAATATTTTAAATAATTTTTTAGAAAACGCCAAGTTTAAATAGAGTATGCCCTACTCATAATAATAAAAAAATGGAAGATAGGTTTGTGTGCGTTGATTGTATTGAAGATCGCTCCAAATGTAAATTTAGAACGATTAAAAAAGTAAATTAAGAATGGAATCATACAAAAAACCAATATTAAAGAGATAAGAAAAATAAGAAGAATTGAATCAATAAATTGCAATTATGAGAAAGAATAACAACCTATAACTTAATGAAATTAGTGAAAAATTAATCACCGAATTTTCTCTCCCAATAAATAAAACAGGTGAAATTTGTAAATTTCAATAAACATCTATGAAAGGATTAAGCTAAGAAGAATTGTTTTCAAATATTAGCTATTTGATTTAATATGATAAAGAAAATTTGGGTTAAGATTCCAAAATTGAGTCTGTGAAATCTAAAGATTCTTTATTTTTAATAGAGATTGAAAGCAGATTGGGACACTTAATATATATGATTAATTAGACATTTAAGAGTCAATTAATATTTTACA
>CAJJDO010000176.1:33222-54880 GCA_905183005.1 Paramecium pentaurelia
ACTAGTTCTTCTATGACAGAAAATTATTGTTATATAAATGAATATATATAATCAAAAAGCATAAAAGGCTTATATTTTGATGATTGGCATAAGTTAATGGTCTAAACTATTCCCTCCTCTGTTATAAAATTTCATTTCAGAAACCAATTTATCGTAATTTTACAACATGTAAAGTCATTTTTAAATTAATTTATATTAATTAAAACTAAATATGTGAAAAATATTTTTTTAATTATTAACATTATTAACATAAAGAAGATTTAAAATTGGTAATATTTTAGCTTGGGCATTACCATCATAAATGACTATTTCAGTCATCCTGTCAGGTGCTACTGTTAATACTTGTCTGTCTGTTTATCTATCATCAATATCCCACATCCAAAAACCTTGCAGTATTAATTTCGTATGCTGATAAAAATTCCAAAATTATTGATTCGCCAAGTCTGGCAACAACATGCCCTTAATGAACATCTGGAGGGTAGTAATACAGTAAATTTCTTAAACGGCTATTTTCAATACCTGGTGCCAAAAAATAGTTTTTCTTGCTGAAGATAGAAGTGCTCCATTAAATTATGAAGTTACATCTTTGTAATTTTCCCTAATAATAGATGCTTTACTTAAAATAAATAGATCATTTTAAGAACATTTTGCATCAGCATCAGCAGCTGGTAATGGGGCAAAATTTGAGTATTCTAATAAGAAAAACAAAAGCAATAATGTCATTAAAAATGTTAATCTAATAAAGTTATTGAATTTTTTATAATTAAGAGTTTTTAGATAATGTTATCATGAGGAGGAATAAAATCACTTTAATAAATGAAAAAAAATTATTGATTGAGTTAAACTCATTATTATTTGGATTTATTACTATAATAATTAAAGTTTTGATTATTAATTTACAGAATAAATAGAAAATCGATATAAATTTAGTGTTAATTCATAATTGACATTTTACCTAAACTTTAATCTCTAAATTTACTTGCAAATACCCGAAAGTTTCCTTAAGTTCAAAAAGAAAATTGTCTATTTTTCCATAATCTCTCAGTTTTTGTAAACATGTTATAAATTTACTTAATTGTTCAAAATTCATTGAAAAAAAAATCAATTTCAAAATAATTATACTATTAAAAAGTTTTTAATCAAAACTAAAATTGAGTAAATTTATTTCTTTAACTAAATGAAAACATAATTTGAAGAATGTTAGATAGAAGGAGGAGTTTATAAATGAAATCTCATTCAGTTTTACAATTGTTATTTCTTAAATAATCTTAAAGATAACATAATGCTGAATAAATTTAAGTAATCCATATAGATAATAAGTTGAGTTTGCTTAATTAGTTCTTAAGGGTGAGAGCAAAAATAAGAACTAGTAAATTTAGTGGATTAACATAAAAGATATTAATTGGAGGTAGATTTTTCAAAATAATTGTAAAGAATTTGATGTCCATTTATTTCCAGTTTTTTATGACTAAAAAAAAGGAATTTAATGATTATAAATAATAAAATATTGTATTTATTTGATCATAATTTCAAATAGATAATCTCATAGATATAAAATTAATCAAATTATATTTTTTGAGCATCAACTAATGATGTAATATATTTAGTAACTTAGAATAATGTGGAACTGAAATATGATGTGTAATTATACAATAATTGAAATGAATATAATAAAAAATAATTTTACAATATTAGTATTTTTATAACAGAAGAAAGACAATTTTAACTATAATCAATGTATTTATTTAATTTATCATCTCAATTAGTAAGGTGATATTAATAAATATTAATAGCATTAATTGTATAAATTATAATTATAAAGATTAGAATCTTGTAATAATATTTGGCTTCATTTATTTTTAAAATACTTTTATTGGTTATTTAAATCATACTCAATTCTTTTAAATTAGAAAGGATTAAATTCTATCCCTTAAAACTATATTTGCTTTCACTTGATTGAATGTTTTTATATTGAAATATTGAAATATTTGCAAATTTGTTAGTTAGTAAGTAAAAATAAGAATAATTAATTTTTAATTTCATAAGAAATTTCATTAAGCTATTTAAATATTTAATAAGAATGTAATGAAAATCTGGCTAATAGGATAATAAATAATTAAAAAATAAGAATAGGTTTCTAAGTATGTATATCTAAAATATAGAGACCAAGGAAGCTTCATATAATTTGATTAAGTGATTAATAAAATTATAGCTCTAAATTGGCCCTCAGGGACTACCTTGTTTAGAATATTAAGTTTCATACTAAATAAAAAGTTTAACATAACTAATTCATCAAAATCTATCTCCAATATCCATTTAAAAAACACACCATATATTTTAGTTCAACAAGATCAAATGACACTGCCTCTTATTTATGGCTAATTTTCTCTCCGTCTCATCAGTAAAGCCAATTGTAAATTTCTAAGGTATCTATTAGTTTTTAACAGTTTTCTTGTCTTTAAAATATATATTTAATACATCAGCAATGATGACTGCCTAAAAGCTGTTTTGAAAGTCAAAGCACTTAATAAATAAATAATGGATAGATTCTAAAATATGCAATGATGTCATATTTAATTTAATTAATTGATTAATTATAATCATGAATCTAGCAGAACAACATGATTTAATAACTCTGTTCTAAAATAATCAGAGATATACTTAATATCATATTAAAATACAGATTTATAATATAATATGGGAGAAGCCAATTTACTATAAATATTAATAAATAATTTTATGATGCTTAAATATCTAATTTTTCTGTACGATATGCTGATCAAAATAAGTGTCTGGGAAAATGATGTAAATATAAATTTTGGTATTGTTAATTTGAAAAAAAGCAATACATTAATTGACTGATAATTAAATAAATTCATGAGAAATAATAAAATTAGCAATAAATTAAAAAAAAAAATAACGATTTCAATTGCTTAAATATTTAAATAGTTACACCTTTATCTTAAGAAATTTTCCATTTGTTTTCATCTAATTGATGATGATCACTTAAAAGAAGATTTTATTTTTTTTATTTTTATAATAATAAGAGAAGCATTGGTATTTGAAACTGCGATGAAATTTTTCATTTTTTAAATATCTCTTCAATTTAGAGGTAAAAGTAATATTTTTCTTTTTATTAATAATTGATTAAAAATACAAAAAAAATTAAATCCTTAAATTTTTGTAGAGAGGATTCGTTATGATAACAATAATATTTTTAATCATATAAAAAAAATATACTTCAAAAATGAATGTGATTGTAAGTATTTACTCAATTGGATTCTTAGGTCCATTACTGACTTTTATTCTGAAATCAAGTATAATTAATTTGTAATTTCACATAAGGCTACAGTCAATAGAGTTATCAACTAAATTCTTTAATTGATACTCAATCAATAAATCTAATATTGAATGCTTAAAATTAAAATTATCAAGCATTGCTCTCAAACATGATTTAGATGATGAATACACATTCTAAGCGTATCAAAACCACTGGAATAATTCAAACCATAAATGTAAGTAAATCTAAAAATTCATAAATACCTATTTATGAGAATTTTTAATTAATTTGATAAATTTTTTGGTTATCTTTTTATTCTATTAGATCTTCTATGGGATATAATAGGCTTGTTTCAAGGCAGGATGTCAGTAAGCGGGCAGAGTGAGATTTAGAGATGGAGATAAGTTTCTGGTTGGTTGAAATACAACAATAATAGTTAACACTAATCTCACTAAACTTCTAATGGCTTCTCTATGAAAATATTAATACGAGAAGGTCAATTATAAGAAAACAAACGAATTAAATAATTTTTGGAACTTATGAGTTTGAGCAGGAATAATTGATTAGTTATGCCATAATATTTAAAGGGATTCGATGTATGTTCATTATGTTAATGGAGTTATATCTGTTTAAAAGCAATCTGGCATCTTTATTAAACTTAAATAGATTTGAATTGTTATGAGAAATTCTAAAAGGATATGATTCCTCCATATCGTAACAACATATTTATAAAATCATGAATGCTGTTTATTTCAATACAAATAGTAGAGCAACAGTCAACTCATAACATTATTCTTTTACTATTAGAATGAATGAATTAAAAAAAGAAAAATCTAAATTGATTGAATATATTTACGCCATTGCAATCATAACTTCATAATCCTTACTTTTTTATGAAAAAGCCTTGAATGAGGTTATTTTTTTTATGATTGCAAACAAAAAAATACTAAAAATATTCATCTCATAGTTGCTGCTATTAAAAATGCAATTCAGCAAAAGTAAGTCAATAGCAAAGTCATAGTGCTTTAATAATAATATGGATTTGATTATTTTATAATCATTAGTTCTTATTATGTATACTAATAATTAATTACTAAACAAGAGCTTGTATAAGTTTGAGTAAGTGTATTCTTGCTAATCCAAAATGTTAAATTGATGATCTATTAGACTTAATGAAATTGCTTGTGTGAATAAATTTGGAGGTAATTCTGGTAAAATCTATTCAAAATTGAATAATCCTTCTCTAAATTATGAAAAACTTCATCATCATCTTCTTTTTTGGTCTCTTTTGATTATATTTCTACTTAATTAATTAATAATTTATAATGTCCTATACGTAAATAATTCAGGTTTCTTTATTCTATCATTAAAAGGTATTATTTCTCCATTATTAAAATATAGAGAACTCATACTCTATGTTGTACTCTCAATTAATATATCACAAAAATTATCAACTATCTCTGTATAATAAGATTTACGTTATAATAATTTAATTATTCTTTCCAATAATTATTTTCTTCAAAGAATTTCTCTTCATAATTTTCTCATGATGTATCTATATATGCTTAATATCTATGGGTTTTATTAAATTTGAAAGAATCGCTTTGTTTTTTATGATCGTTGTCCAAACCTAAATATTTTGATATGTCATACATCAAGACCTCTTTTCTTAATTAATGCTATGAAAACTTTTGCAAAATAACCTGCAGAAGTAACATACAGTAAGTCATTATCCAAGAAAGATAAGAGTTAGTTGTATAATCCTTGGCGTATTTATAAATTTTCATTTTAAATTTCTTCTTCAGGAAATTCAAATAAGTAATCAATTAATTTCTAATTTTAACTACCTAATATCTTAAGGATTAAATTAAGAAATTACTAAATTTGAGTTTTCTTAACAATAAGTTCATCTTCAAATTATATTATGTAATTAATCATTTTTTAATACATCTTTGGATGCTTAATGAAACTATTAATATGCTTAATTTAATACTGATCAGCAAATTTAATAGCTCTTAAACATTTTATTTCTTGAAATATTCCATCTGTCTATAAAAATGTTTCTAAATCACAATCAGGATTTACTAAAAAACAATCTAATTATAATTGCTAATTAAAAAAAAGAGCAAAGTTAACTATGTAACAAATAGTATGATCATTTTATTTTATAACAATATATTTAATAGATTTTATTCAAAAATAAGAGACCATGTCATCTTATGTATTTTCTTAACAGTATATAATTGAGTATAGATATTGTTTAACATTACAATAATAAATTTCTTTGTAATAAAGAAATTATTAAATTGAATTAAAATATTTTAGTAATCCAAAAATTGTGAATTGAGAGAGTTAAATCTCTTTTCTATTATCAAATATAAAAATATGTAAAAATCATTATAACATCAGATATTAAATGCATTATCTGGATAAAAGCAATAATACACTTAATTTTACTTTTCTATTTCCATCCAATTTAACGAATGTTTTACGTCTTTCATTTGCAGATAAATTTGATAGCTTGAAATTTATAATATTTAAACTATATCAATTCAGTTTATAATTTTATATTTTTTTATTTTTTCCATTAGCAACATAAATTATAATTTATTATCTGAAATTCTTATATAAATAATAAATGCAATTACTTGTTTTAATTAAACATCTCAATAATAAAGTTACTTTTATAAAATTTTGTAGCTTAAGGTGTATTTGGTTGTTTATATAATTTAAATTCTTTAGTTTTTTACTCTATAATAAATTAAGGTAGTACATATTCACTATTATTCTTTTTCATTTTGAGTAATATATTTTTTAATAATAAAATAATAAGCTACTAGATAATAAGATCTAAAAGTGGATTATATATATTATCAATAAAGAACTTATAAATTTGTCTAAGTGAATATAAGAGAAAAGAATAAAACAAATTAAGTCTTTATTTCAAATAATTTATGTGTAATTATTTAAGAGTATAATGAAGAAAAGGAATAATTTTAACTATCTTGAATGTGCATAATTAATCAACTTATAATTTTTGTATATTATAAAATATCTGCAGGACGAGTCCTCAAGGATTCCATTATCGAAAATTAAGTTTCTAATATATTCATTCGGTTTAATAGGTTCAATAATCCATAATTTCTTTATATATATTACTTCTTATTATTTGGTTCATTTAAATTTTAAGAGAATGATTCTTAAAAGGATTTTAACAAAAATGAAAATTTTTTTGCAAAGAATAAGTAATTAGTATCATCATCTTATTCAAGAACCTTCTTTAATTACTTTACTTCAGGTATGTTTCTTTTGAAACCAGAATTAAAGAATTTGCATTCATCTTCCTAGAAATAAGTATAATAATATTACTTTAAAAAAAGAATAGATGTATTGAGTGTTCTTTGTATGTATTCTTTCAAAGTCTTAGAATTTACATCATTAATTTAATAGTTCTCATGTAATTGATATGGAGAGATAATTTATTATAATTCAGGATTCAATTGAAAATATTAATTAATTAGTAATCCTAAAATATTTTACATTAATTCATATCTATATTCTGAGACAGATAAAGAGAGAAATATCAATTCTCCTTATTTCAAGAGGAAAAAATTTTAACCAGACCTAAGAATAATAATCATATAATATAATTTACTTTACTCTTACAAGTATTTATGACATATATTTGCCAAATCACTTATAGTAGCCAAGATACAAATAATTTAAAGAATTTTATTTTCTGATATATCATTTACTCTGTAATAGTTTTTGAATTTTGCAAAAGTGGGTTGAGATTGAAGTTTTGGCCTAGTTATTTCAATAGGTGTTTATTAATTATTAGATTTAGAAATTATCTAATTCAATACATCAGATTAAAAATATCTGAATATGAACATCTTTCATTTTCATCATAATAAAGCATCTTTTGAATTAATTCTCTAATATTTTATGGTACAATCCCTGTTGGACATTATTCATCACATTATTTTGGTGTTTTTTTTGAGATCTCTTAATTTTAGAAATAGTTCCGGGTATGTATTAGCCTATATAGGTAATTATCCATAGATTAATAGAATAAAATATGACACCTAATGAATAAACATCAGCTTTTGAAGAGAATTTAGATTCTAAAAATAATTAAGGAGCTGCATAAGCAAGTGTTCCAACTGTGTTAAAATTTTGAGCATAATTCATATCTTTTATTACTAGTCTCATACCTAAACAAGTAATTTTGAAGACACCATTTGAAATAAGAATATTGGCTGGTTTGATATCTCTATGTATTATTCTACATTTATAGAGTGTCTTATATCCATTGGCTATTTGGGCAACAATCTTAACTGCTTCCTCTATAGTGAATGGTTAGTTTTTGTTTTATCCAAAAGTTATTTGAGATCTCCTTCTTGACAAAGTTCCATGATTATATAAACACTGCCATGTTACTTCTCATTGAATACTTCAAATACTTAGATTAAGTTCTTGTTTTCTCTTTAGATTGACATAAGAACTTATATAATTTCTACTTCTCTTTTCAAGATTAATTAATCAACATATTCAAGTTTCAAAACCTTAGCACATAGTTACAAATTGGGATTCTATTGATCTAAACAGCCATAAATAGCTCCAAATTGTCCTTTACCATAGAATTTTTTCCTATATATTTCATAATGTGAGATTTCAATATGTTCTAAATTTTTATATATCCCTTTTTTGGTGTTTATTCTATTTAATTTATTTATATTGTTTTATTAAAATTAATAATGAAATAAAATAAATTAATCAGACATTTATATATATGATTCAACAAATAAATCTTTATCATTATTACTTAAAAATAAACTATTTAAAATATTTCAATCCAGAAATTTACATTTTAGGTATAAAAAATAATAATATATTTATAATTTAAGATGTATTACTAAATTACACAACTATCTTTTTCTGGTCTTCTTTTTATGATTCAAGTTCTAAACAAAAGGATCAAGGAAATCTTCAGTCATTATAAGCCACAAAATAGTGCAATTTTTTAAGTTAAATTTCTTTAAATTAAATCTCAAACTGAAAACCATAAGAGTCAAAAAGATCCATTCTAAAAATTAATTGGAGATATCCTACATTCTACTGAAAAAATGTAAATGATTAAATATTAATTTATTTTATAACAATATGATGATTTAATTTATCAATTAAGTATAAAATTATATAAAATTAACAAATTACAGGAATTGAATGCTTTTGATAATAGAAAGAAATTAAAAATCAAAACTGATCGTAGTATTTAAAATAAGTAAAACATTCAAGATTCTTTATAATAATTTTTGCCATCTAACTCTTGACCTTATAAGGTTTATATTTTATTTTTATTAATTTTGTTGTTTTTTGACAACTCAGACTTCTAAATTGATATTTTAAGTTCTTATGGTCAAATTTTTATTTTAACAACAAATAAAATAGGTTATCAACTATTTGATAAACATACTAAAAAGAGTAGGTTTTATCTTGACAACACTAAGTATATTCCTCAAATGAAATAAAATAAAGTATTTTTAAACAAAGACATTGATATTTTGAAGATTATTCATATTTAATGATATTTTCTAATCTGAAATTAATTTGCCATATCTTGAGAGGGAATTAAATATTACCCATCATCATCATCACTGATCTTTTGACATAATTTTTAAGATCCAAATTCAAAAGATTATTGTATCTCAAAGTCTCCATTTTCTTTTATCCTTATCAAATGCACCTACTTAGCATTCTTATTACATCATCATTTTTTACCTTAATATCATTTGTCTTTAAATACTATTTAATTTTATTTTTATTAATTTCATTTGCATGCATTTATTCTTTCTAATCTGGCTAAAATGTGAAAAACATTATCATTTATAAAGCATGTTTGACAACCATATTTTTCAACTGTTATCTTTTAGATCACAATCCATTGCGACCTCTAATTATGATTGTTCTTTTATAAATCCTTAATGATCATATCAACATTAAATTACTTTATTTTATTGTTATTTTAAACTTAATCCTAATAAAGATTTAGTATAATCAATTTTCTTAAAGTTATATATATAAAACTCTTACTATTTGAAATGTTAAATAATTAATTCAGTTCCAAACTATGGCATTATTTAAACTTGTTGAATTAGAGTTTTTTAAGGCCATTAAAGACGAACTGCATTTTCTAACTTAATTTTCAACAAAAATTGACGATAAAGCTGAATTAGAAAAGTGATTTATTTTGATTTAATTTAATTGATTGAAGATAAATTAATAAATCGAATTAATAATGTTAGTAACAAAGCTATGAAAAAAAATGTTATCTAATTTGATTGTTTTATGCATTCTTCACTATTATCTCCATTAGCAGTATTTTCTCCTTCACATGTAGGACATGTATCAGATCCTTCAGCCTTAATGCATTCAATTTAATCAGTTTAACCGTTTACAGGATCGTAAGTTGTTTAAAACAGAATTCTTCTATCTCCTGTTTAGTTTATCGACAAAGTAGAGATCACCTCAATAGTGACTGCTCTCCCTATTATTTCAGCCTTTAACTAGATGATAACTTAGTTTTTTAATTTATTATTGACTGATATTATTGTGGCTTTTTTTTTCAAATCATTGGCAGTATACCAAACCTCAGTATCAATTAGAAAGAAATTCATACCACCAGCTGTAATAACTTATTAAAGAACAAATTGATCATTCAAATGTAAATCTGGAGTTGCAAATTAATTGCATGTCAAATCGGTACAACATTTTAAAGTAGTATCACTTTTTGGATTACAACTAACTCCAACAATAGGAGTACAATCTATTGTAGATGCATAACTTAATGGTTTGAATGATGCTTAAAATTTACTACTACCACCATTACTCCAAGTATGTCTCTCAACAGAGAGAGAGAATTCAAAATAGAATACAAATTGTACTTAATCAGTTCCTGCAGTATAATAAGCAATAGCATAAACACCTTTGAAAATGGAATAATCGTAATAATTAGTTTGCANTACATCATCATTTTTTACCTTAATATCATTTGTCTTTAAATACTATTTAATTTTATTTTTATTAATTTCATTTGCATGCATTTATTCTTTCTAATCTGGCTAAAATGTGAAAAACATTATCATTTATAAAGCATGTTTGACAACCATATTTTTCAACTGTTATCTTTTAGATCACAATCCATTGCGACCTCTAATTATGATTGTTCTTTTATAAATCCTTAATGATCATATCAACATTAAATTACTTTATTTTATTGTTATTTTAAACTTAATCCTAATAAAGATTTAGTATAATCAATTTTCTTAAAGTTATATATATAAAACTCTTACTATTTGAAATGTTAAATAATTAATTCAGTTCCAAACTATGGCATTATTTAAACTTGTTGAATTAGAGTTTTTTAAGGCCATTAAAGACGAACTGCATTTTCTAACTTAATTTTCAACAAAAATTGACGATAAAGCTGAATTAGAAAAGTGATTTATTTTGATTTAATTTAATTGATTGAAGATAAATTAATAAATCGAATTAATAATGTTAGTAACAAAGCTATGAAAAAAAATGTTATCTAATTTGATTGTTTTATGCATTCTTCACTATTATCTCCATTAGCAGTATTTTCTCCTTCACATGTAGGACATGTATCAGATCCTTCAGCCTTAATGCATTCAATTTAATCAGTTTAACCGTTTACAGGATCGTAAGTTGTTTAAAACAGAATTCTTCTATCTCCTGTTTAGTTTATCGACAAAGTAGAGATCACCTCAATAGTGACTGCTCTCCCTATTATTTCAGCCTTTAACTAGATGATAACTTAGTTTTTTAATTTATTATTGACTGATATTATTGTGGCTTTTTTTTTCAAATCATTGGCAGTATACCAAACCTCAGTATCAATTAGAAAGAAATTCATACCACCAGCTGTAATAACTTATTAAAGAACAAATTGATCATTCAAATGTAAATCTGGAGTTGCAAATTAATTGCATGTCAAATCGGTACAACATTTTAAAGTAGTATCACTTTTTGGATTACAACTAACTCCAACAATAGGAGTACAATCTATTGTAGATGCATAACTTAATGGTTTGAATGATGCTTAAAATTTACTACTACCACCATTACTCCAAGTATGTCTCTCAACAGAGAGAGAGAATTCAAAATAGAATACAAATTGTACTTAATCAGTTCCTGCAGTATAATAAGCAATAGCATAAACACCTTTGAAAATGGAATAATCGTAATAATTAGTTTGCACTAATCTAGTTGATAATTAATCTCCTGGAATAGTAAATGAATAATATCTCCATTTGTTATCAAAGTTACTTGATGGTACTATCAGTAAATCTGTAACTTAGACTGGGTCAGAATAGGTATTTGAAGTAAATTTCCATAGTTTAAGATCAAGACATGTAGTTGCTGCTGTTTTTCCATCTTCTTAAACAAGACCAAAATATATTGGATCATTAAAGAGATCAGCATCTGAATATCTGAGTTTAACTTAAACATTTGTTTAGGATGGACCAAATTCGATATCTCTCTGTAAAGGTCATTTTCGTTGCTCCAGTACCATCAATAAACTCAGGGGGTCCGAATTTTTATAAGTATTTAAAGCAATTTGGATCATCAATAGCAAGTCTTTTACTTAAGCTAAAAGCAACTAAGGATACAACAAAGATTAGTGTTTTCATTTTCATTTTAATTAAAATAATACTATAATCTAGCCTTAAACTAAGCTAAAAATTCTAAATTTGAATATTTTTAACTCTTTATTCTATTTGAAAAATATCGATGATTATTATTATTTTAGCTATTGGAAATATAATTAAACAAATATTGAAATGATTAGAAATCTTATCATCATTTTCCTTAAAAGATGTTAATAATTATAAATAAATTATCGTATTTTATTTAACTTTTGATTATATATTATTGTTATTTTATTATTTGCCATAATTACTAATTTATAGCATAGTAGTATAATTTTATGTTTTTTCAACAATGCTTGGCCAATATTTATCATTTAAATTATAATACATACAATAATCTTTTGTTATTAGAGTATAATGATTATTCTTTAAGATTTGGAAAAAAAAGGTTTGGTAGTATTTTTAAAGGTTTTTTAATCAACTCTAATAATAAACATTATCAAAAGTATTATATTAAATTATAATAGGAAATGATATTTGCCATGAAGAGGTTAATGGATGCTGTTTTTGATAAAAATCTAAAATAATCATAATTATTATGATATTTAATTTTTGTTCAATTTAGATTTATGAATTGCTATTTAATCTTAGATAGGCATGTACCAGTTATTACGAATAACTTTATGAAATCAAAGGAGATTTTTTTTGCTATTTATATTTATTACAAAATGAGTTCAAATTTATTTAGTAGATCAGAATTGAACTAAGCTGACAAAAATAATAGTAAAACTTGCTTTAATTTTAATTTTATTGTTAATGATCATTAATTTCCAAAAGAATAGAATTGATTAAAAGTTTCAAGAATGGTATAAAAAATCTAAACTAGACTTATTAATATAAGTAAATAAAATGCATATAAAATTTTTTTAATTATTCAAATTTGAGTTAAATTATGTGATTATATTGTAATAAATATTATTATTCAAATTAGCACAAAATATCTTTCAAATTCAAAATTATCTATCACTTATTGTAGCATAATTACTGAAAACTATAAATGGGTTAGAATAGTCTCTTTTTATAGTTTTGTATCCCTTTCTATTTACCTTGCAGATACAGTATCAATTCAGAAGTATGAAAACTTGAGTGATGATTAATTATGCGATCATATTAAAGAAGAGTTTTATGACTTAAATATTGGAACATTTATTTGAAATAAGAATGCCTAAATATTAATAAGTTGAAACAATAGGAAAATAAACTCAGTTCTGATGTTCATTTATTTCATGGGTATTGAGATGAAATATTCCACTTTTAAGTATTTTAATGTAGATGATATTTTGATGAAATTTTTNTAGGACTATATTATTATTTATTATAAATCTAATCTAGTACTCCCTTACCAAAGATTAGTGTTTTCATTTTAATTAAAATAATACTATAATCTAGCCTTAAACTAAGCTAAAAATTCTAAATTTGAATATTTTTAACTCTTTATTCTATTTGAAAAATATCGATGATTATTATTATTTTAGCTATTGGAAATATAATTAAACAAATATTGAAATGATTAGAAATCTTATCATCATTTTCCTTAAAAGATGTTAATAATTATAAATAAATTATCGTATTTTATTTAACTTTTGATTATATATTATTGTTATTTTATTATTTGCCATAATTACTAATTTATAGCATAGTAGTATAATTTTATGTTTTTTCAACAATGCTTGGCCAATATTTATCATTTAAATTATAATACATACAATAATCTTTTGTTATTAGAGTATAATGATTATTCTTTAAGATTTGGAAAAAAAAGGTTTGGTAGTATTTTTAAAGGTTTTTTAATCAACTCTAATAATAAACATTATCAAAAGTATTATATTAAATTATAATAGGAAATGATATTTGCCATGAAGAGGTTAATGGATGCTGTTTTTGATAAAAATCTAAAATAATCATAATTATTATGATATTTAATTTTTGTTCAATTTAGATTTATGAATTGCTATTTAATCTTAGATAGGCATGTACCAGTTATTACGAATAACTTTATGAAATCAAAGGAGAGTTTTTTTTGCTATTTATATTTATTACAAAATGAGTTCAAATTTATTTAGTAGATCAGAATTGAACTAAGCTGACAAAAATAATAGTAAAACTTGCTTTAATTTTAATTTTATTGTTAATGATCATTAATTTCCAAAAGAATAGAATTGATTAAAAGTTTCAAGAATGGTATAAAAAATCTAAACTAGACTTATTAATATAAGTAAATAAAATGCATATAAAATTTTTTTAATTATTCAAATTTGAGTTAAATTATGTGATTATATTGTAATAAATATTATTATTCAAATTAGCACAAAATATCTTTCAAATTCAAAATTATCTATCACTTATTGTAGCATAATTACTGAAAACTATAAATGGGTTAGAATAGTCTCTTTTTATAGTTTTGTATCCCTTTCTATTTACCTTGCAGATACAGTATCAATTCAGAAGTATGAAAACTTGAGTGATGATTAATTATGCGATCATATTAAAGAAGAGTTTTATGACTTAAATATTGGAACATTTATTTGAAATAAGAATGCCTAAATATTAATAAGTTGAAACAATAGGAAAATAAACTCAGTTCTGATGTTCATTTATTTCATGGGTATTGAGATGAAATATTCCACTTTTAAGTATTTTAATGTAGATGATATTTTGATGAAATTTTTAAAAGTTATTAAAGATAGGCTTTTGTATTCTGTGTTTTATTAATTTTTGTATATCTTCAGCAAATTGGAGACTTTAATAATTAAATAATACAGAAGATCTTCATTCCTATCAGAACTTTTCCAAATATATATTTAATAAAGCAGGGGAAAGGGGAGATCATTATGAAACATCATTAACAAAGAAATATATTTCATTTGTTCATGGACTAATATAATGAAAATCATAATGTAATTTGATTAATAATTCAATTCCTAGTAGTTTAATATTTATTTTATTCCAATATTTAATAGTTCTCTCTTAACATATATGATAGACAATTAATTTAAGTTTTTTTGTAGTAACTATTCATTTAATTTTAAACATTAGTTATATTAATTTATGTAGATGAAAATGAAATAAATACAGTTTAATCTCTTGATAAAATTTATCTAATAAATATAATTAGAGTTAGGTATAATTATAGTAATTTAAACAAAGGACTTAAAGTTGCAATAAGTTTGGATTAATCCTTAGTAGGAATTTCAGAGAAATCTTTATTTAGAGGCAAAATTCTTCCCTTAGAACATAGTTAATTTGTTTCAAGAGTAGAATAAATCTAAAAATAAGGAAGGGTTTTTACAATTCCTTATAAAAGTATCAGATTTTCAAAAAGAAATACTTATGTTCGAAGACATTTATATTTATTCAAAAAACTTATTCTAGGATATACGATAAAGAGAAGTTAGTATTTAGGGATTGAAAGTAGATCTGGTAATGATTAATTATTCTAAGCAATTATTGATAGCTGCATCTCCAAGCTATAATTAATTACAATCATCAAGATAATGGGAAAAAAGCTGCTTTGGATTCATTAATGTGATTCTTTTAATTTTTTAGGAGAAAATCTATCTATCATTTTGAATCTTAGCAAATGTATCAAGATAAGTTTTGTTGTTATTTAATTTAGAAATAATAGTCTTTTTAATCTTCGTCACAACTTTAGATTTGATGAGATCTTTCTAATAAAGTTGTAAAAGCAAGTAAAATCCTTAAATTTTAAAGTGATTTTATTTAAGAGCTTTAATTTTGCTAAACTTATAAAAATAGAACTATTATTTAATGATTGGCTATAATTTAATTGTTATACTAATTAAAGAATGATCAGCAAGCTTGTTAAAAACTAATATTCATCTAAAGAAAATGATCTGTTCGACTTTTAATTATTGATTCATTTTTCATCTTAAAAATGTTTCAATATTAGATGGAATTGTTGAAATTAAAAATCATAAGGTTTTTCATTAATATTAAAATCTCCAAAAAAATAACTTTTTAGTTTGATTTAATTTTTAATAATAGTTGTTCAAACGAAAAATTAATTTATTTTCTTCAATTTTAAAATATTAAAATTTTTTTGAAGTAAAAGTTGTATAAAAATTGATCTAAATATTTGCTTCTTGCATTTATAATTAAATAGTTAATTAGATATTAATTGTTGGTTAAGGATATTGTTAACATTCTTTGATGCAAAACTTTTATTTAATGATACCATCATATCTATCCTAAGATGAATGATATTAATACATAATAGGACTCTTATTTTTTAATAAAATTCTATTTCATCTTATCATATCTAAGGATTAATCATTTTTAAAGCAATATTATTTTAATCTACATTAATATATTAAGATTTTTAGATTTTATTTTCAATCAGACTCTATTTAATTGAGATTCATATTCTTCTTTTAATTTTTCTTATTTATTTGAATTACTTATATCTTTAGCTATTAAGGAAATCTCTACTTTTGAAACTTGAAATATCGTTTTGAATATTGGTTGTCTTGTCTTAATTCGATAATCATCGGCATGATAGGTCAATTAATTTTGAGTATATTTCAATTCATTTTACAATTTTGTATAAAAATCATTGATAAATTTAAATAAAGTTTTATTGATACATTAGTTATTCTTTTATTAAATTGATTATTCTGTTATTGGATTTTATTTTAATAATCATTCCATTTTTATTCAAATTTTTCTGTTTTTGTGAATCTTATTGAATATTCTTCAATACAATCAATCAAGCTAATCTATTTTTGAATGTTTTTTTTCTTTATTTAAGTTTAAATTAATAGTTATCTATTATGGTTCTGAGAAATTTTTAAAATTTTTTGTTTATAATTATGAGGAAAAATCTGATTTTTTAGTTGTGACAGAGTAACATCAATCAAAAGATTCAAAAAAAGTTATTTAATACTTCATAAATTTATAGCATAAAATCTTATATTTGGATTAATTTATGTTGCTCATTATAAAATTCCTTAATACTTTCATAATTTATATTGAATTCTTCAATTTAAGTAGATTTGCTGATAAATTAATTAACATTGAATAAAAATGTATTTATTTTTTAAACTTTTACATAATATTGATCAATCAGTATATTAAAAATACTTTTCAATCGATATTATTTATTTCATTTTGAAATAATAAATTCAATCCTTTAAATGAATTATAAACTAAAGATTATTTTAATTAAGTTATTCTCATTCTATAATTAAACTAATTTGAGTTCTTATATTGAATTTTTGGAAATCGTTTATTAAGACTAATTCATTTTTCAATTCTAAAACATATTGAAGACTTAGATAATCAAACTTCTGATTAATTTAAGAAAATAGCCTTGCTATTATGTTTTAGCAAGAGTCTTGTTGAAAATATTTCATTATTTTTCTTAATAATTTTTCTTTATTATATTTTCAATAAAAACTATAGTCTCTTAAGTAAGCATTATTTCAATACAATATTCTTCTTGTAGATATAATAATTTCCTTATACTTTATGATTTCTTTGTATTTTAATTATTTATAATTAATTCCATATTTAATGTTTACATCCAAACTCAAATGTGATAGACGTCCTAATTAATTAATATCATTTATTACTTTCATTAATTTACTAGACACACATAAAAATATTTAGTTCTGATTACTACAGCCTATTAAATATTAAATTAGCTAAAATATTAGACCATAGAAGAATGTTGATTTAACTTAAGATTAACATTGATCAATGTAAATTTACTTATCTAATTAACAATTTCTAAATTTTGAACCTTGATTATCACATTCGCTTAAAAAATCCATACAAGGATTTAAGATTTCAATGCACCCATCTATATTTTAATAAATTTTATATTTCTAAGACTTTGATCTAAATCACATTATAAAAATTCTAAGTGCTGTGTAAATTTATATGATTTAGAGACAAAAAAAATAAAACTTAAGTTGCTTGTTGGTGTTCTTTCAGAGGGACCATATAAATAATTCAACAATTAAATCGTATCATAAAGAAACGTATGGGTCCCAAAATTAAATTTCCTCATTGTGAAATTAAATCTCATTTTTTTCACCTGCATGTAACAATAATGCCAATAGAAGGAATATCAATTTAATTTAATTAGAATTTATGAATTTATTATTTCTAATAATCAATCTTTTTTTTTATTTCTTTCTTAAGACTATATAAATTATATATTGTATTAATAGTCATCATCAAGAAATGGAAAATTCTCATTCTCATTTAATCCTGTAATTTTAATATTTTCTGTGTTTTAGTATTTTAATTGGTACAGCTTATATTTAATCGAAAAAGATTAACTCATAAAACAATAAAACAACATTAGCCAATAAAATTGAAGGAAAATCTTTACAAAAAATTGATAACAGTACAATAATACCTTGAACCCACATCTTTATAAATAACCATTCAAAGAAGAATAAAATGATATAATTTTAGGTTCCAAATGGTCGTTAATAACTTTAATTTATTGATAATCAAAGTTTTATTTTGAATTTCAAATTAGAGTATCTAAGTATATAAAAATAGATTCTTTGATTTATGGAAACTAATTGATTTAATGTACAGAATTGTTGTTGCAATTCCTAATATGCTATATTATTTATGTGTCCTTATTCATCAATTTTATGTAGAACAAAACTGAAATTATAGAGAAATTATATAAGAATTGTAAATTAAGATATAAATTAATGGTGTATAATCATCATAGATATTAACATTTGGAAACCAGGGATTCTTATTCATATTTATGAACTTTTACATTGTAGCAATAGTGATTGATTTATCACAATTGAAATTTCAAATATTATTGTAAGTGAATGTCTTTTGCTAACTATAAATAGAACAAAATTAATTTTTACTCTTAAATAAAATTGATATATCAATTTTACATTTTATCTAAAAGTGAGTAATAAAATGCTTTTTGATTATAAATATTGATAATATAATAATCATTGTATAATTTGAATGGAAAATATAATATTTGAGTTAAAACCACTTTAAATGATGGTTTAAGCTATTATTTTTTCATAATCAATCTGAGTTTATTCACTAATTTAAAAATTCAACTTTGGATATTTAAAGATAATAATATAAGATTATTAAAACTATTTATAATTCACTTATTAAAGTAATGTTACTTCTTATTACTTTTTCATGTAAAGAGTTATACACTACATGTTAAATTAAGATTGGTGCTATCTGAACTAAAATATCATAAAGTTTAAACCAAAAAGTATTAGAAATGATGTGTGGGAAGATATTTAAAAAACAGATCTAATTTTCCTAATTAATAAATAAAGTTTTTATTGAGAATGCGCATTTCTATTTAAACACTTATGATTTTAATTTTTGAATGGTCTAAATTTTACAAAAAGATTAAAATTTTTTTTGATCAATGTATATTTTGATGTTGAACAAAGATTGTTTATTAAGTGGTATTTCATATTTAAATGAAATATTAATATATGTTAAACTTTAATCGATATAGAACATTGAATGATGAATTATTTGCATCATATTAATATATTTTATTTTTAATTCTATTACATTAATTAAAAAACATGATTCCATCAATAATAATTTAATTATTATTAATGGAACTAAGCCCTATTGGCTTAATATATAAAATGGAACTTTTTATAATTTTATCACAGTAATTTTAATATGATTTATCTTTCTCAATAAATAGAAACTTTATTGACATAGTTATTAAGATGATAATTATTATAAACCCCTAATTTAAATATTATTCTATACTTTTAGATTATTTATCCTTTAAATTTTATACCAAATTTAGAATATTTTAAATGACAACAAATTGTAAGTAAAATTATTGAAATATCATTAGACTTAGATAAAAAATTGAATAGCAAATTCGAATAATATATGTAGGAATTCTAAATGCGTAATTCAAATTTAATAAAACTTCATTTATTTGATCATTAATTTATATTAAATAAATTAAAATCAAATGGGTTAATAATAATCAAATTATTAAGAATTAGAGAATAATCAAGAAATTACTAATTTAGAAAATTAGATAATTAGTTTTCAATCTAAATAATTTTAATAAAGGGTTCTAAATGGATAGTTTTTAATAATTATAATTCATTCGCTTTTAAAATAAAAGTATAAAGATATATCTTATAAAGAAACACAATATATGGGCATGATTAGGAATTTGTCATTTGTTACCATTTAAGATTTTATGTATGATTTGAATGCAAACTATATATCAACAAGCCACAATGTTTATATAGCTTGTGCTGGGGAATATAGAATTTTAAGATCTTATGATTATAGTACTGGAGTAAATTTTGCTTATAATGAAAGTAATATTATTCATTGTTAATATGATCCAAAAAATAATACATTAAATCGATTACATTAAAATTTATATAATAAAATACTGAAGATGGAAACACATATTAAATGGATATAGCTAATAATAATTTAGATATGTCACCTTGTGTCATGCTATATGGAACAAGAAATAGAAGAAATATGAAAATTATCATTGCTATAGATAGATATAGCAATAATTTTAAAGGAATTCTTATATATCATAATTAAAAAAATGAATATTAAAATAATAAAGGTAAATCAGAAATAGTTATTTTAGGTTATTGTGATATGCTTATTAAATTTCCATAATTTATAAAGTCATGTGAATTCCAAAAATAAAAAAATTGAATAATGTTGTGAAAAATTGTTATTTTTCATGTTAAATTAGGAATTATGTACAAAACATTTAATTCTATATTAATGATATCAAAATATAGAATAAAGTAGAAAGGTTGTTCAAGAATTTGTATTCTACAAACCTTTCGAATTGATTTGGAGAGACAATATAATATGAAAAATTTATTTTATTAGAATCGATAAAAATTTCAAAATAAAAAATAAACATCCTAAAATGTTAAATTAGTGGCATATCGACTTTGTTTCAATTAAATTATTCCAAATAGGTTAACTTAATTTTTAATTGTGAAAAGCTTAAATAACATTCAAATTTTAATTAATATAATTATGAAAATATTAATTGTATTTTTATTTGCGATTGTTGTCACTAATACAGACTTGAGCACTTCTGATTTATTTATCAATTAAATAGATCTGATGAGGAAAATAAGACAGCAAGTATATTAAAATATTAAGGTAGTAGGAAAACAAAAAAGTTATCTTAATAAATATTCAAACATCTCATTAAGATAACGAAATATTCTAAAGCAAATTACTCCAAAAAATAGAAAGTTTAAAGAATTATTAAAAAATTGTTAAAATCTAAATCCACTTTTGTTTCCCCATTTGTTGATTATTCTCCAATCCAGTTTACTTAAGGACTCTAAAAGGATAATTTAGTAATTTTCTTTATTTATTTAAGATTGAAGTATAAAATATCCCAATCAACTTTTAAAATTTGAGGGCTCTTGATAAATTTGCTTAACAATAAGATGCTATCTTAATTGTGATATTCTCAAAAATATCTTCAAATGTATAGGTTTTAGAAGAAATTACTGAAACTTCAGAAGTATATATTTATATATCATTATATAGCCCTCTGATTATATTATAGCTGTTGAGTTGGCTAATGAGAATGTATTATCTATATATGCTGTAAAAATAATTATTATAT
>CAJJDO010000176.1:55930-83013 GCA_905183005.1 Paramecium pentaurelia
TAAATAGTACATTTTATACAAATTGTTTTTTACCAAAGAATAATTGAATTTATAAGTACAAGAAATTATTTATGTAAAATATGTAATTAGTAAATGAATAATGAAAAATTTAAGAAAATACTATTAATATTATTCAAAATTGGATGAGACTTTTAAAATGACTAATTATTTGGAATTTAATATAAAATGTTAATCACATATATTGATTTATTGACTGAAAATTCAAAAATTCTTTAATTTATTTTGAATAAAAGTCAACCTTCAAGCATTCTAATACTAGATTAAAAATACTATATAATAATAATTCAGTTATAAAAAAATTAATTGGTATTTGGATTCTGTGATATTTCCTTATCAACTTTAGATACTAAAAGATTTAAGGGATACATAACCGATATGATAATTTATGGTATTATTGTCAAGTTTGATATTAAAGATAAACAGACAGTAAAAAATCTATTGAGGGAATAATTGAACTTATTATTCTTGAAATAATTAAATATATATTGAATTTGAGAGCAATACTCTTTATAAATTCGAATTAAAACAAAATCACAGCTTACTAGCTATTTTATTTTATTTCTTATTTTAAATAAATAAATATTCACATTATTGAATTTCAGAATATAAAATATTAACTATTTAAAGAATATCATACTTAATATTAAATTTATTTTTCTTTTTGCAAGGAAAATATAAATAATTAATAATATTGAAAAACATAATTTATCTAAAGTATTGAAAATTAATTGACATTATCAATACTCTAAATAACACAAAATACTTGCATATAAAAATAAGAATATTTTTTTTTTAAGTAGATCAGTTCGAGTAGGTAAAAAAATTAATTTTTTGAATTTTTGTATTAAACCATATTATTAATAGATATTAATATTATTTTAAGTTTTAAAAGTCTGTGCAATGAGTATAATAATGATAATTGTAAAAAATAAAAAAAATTCTATGTAGAAAATCTAAAAGTGACAATTGATTTATTTCTCTCAAAGTAAATTAAAATGATTAATAGTTTGTAATGAATTTCTCAAAAATGTATATAAAATCTTATTACATCATCAATTTTTATATATATAATATTATTGTTTATAATGTCCGACTACATGTTTAGAGTCTATCTTATTTTAATGAATTGTATATGTAAGTATATCTTATACTAATTTAGTAACTTGGAGTTGTGATCAAGGAAAAGTTTAAATCGATGGCTAATGTCTGGATTGTTCCTCTAATTGTGTAAGTTGTACAGTTCCTTTAACATGTGACTCTTGTATCCCAGGATTTTATCGAAATGTGTTATACAAATGTTCTGCTTGTTCAAGTAATTGCCAAGTTTGTAGTCAATTTTCTTGCTCAACATGCTTTCCAAAGTTTTATAAATCTGGCTCAAGTTGTTAAGCTTGTCCTACTTACTGTGCTACTTGCACATCTAATACTGTATGTTAAACTTGTGTAGATCATTATTTGATTATTGGAACTATTTGCTCAGTTTGTGATACTGCTTGTAAGACATGTTTAGGTACTACTAGTACTTGTACATCATGTGAGGTAGGCAAATATCTTTCAAATTCTTAATGTCTTCCTTGCACAACCCCATGCACTGCTTGCGTCAACAATTCAAATGATTGTACTTCATGCATTGACATTAATTAAACAGCAATCAATTTTTAATGTATTTGCAATGATGGATATTATATTGATGGATCAAATCAATGTTAACTTTGTTAAACACCATGCTCAAAGTGTGAAAATAATGGTAATAATTGTACTGATTGCATCTCTACTTTTACATTAAGTTAGAATATACAATACAAATGTGAATGCTCATATGGTTATTTTTAGTTTGATTCTCAAACATGTTAAGAATGCGTAAGTCCATGTTAAACTTGTGAATAGAGTGAAAATCACTGTTTATCTTGTGTTGATAGTAATTAAATAGTAAATAATTCATTTTTTTGTGAATGTAATACAGGTTGGATTTTAGATACTTATGGTATCACATGCATCAAATGCTAATTACCATGTTTAGATTGTGCAGATACAATAAATAAATGTCTTACTTGTAATGATCCAATACATTAATAAACTGAGTCTTGTCAATGTGAGCCTGGATGGATATTTGATGATAATTACTTTTGCATATCTTGTCAAGAGCCATGTAAAACTTGTGAGATATTTACTACTAAATGCTAGACATGTGTAGATACTAATCATGAACTTAATAACAAATCATAATGTGTTTGTAAATCCACTTATTATTCTGATAGTCTAATCACACGTGCAAAGTGTTAAGAACCATGTTATGAATGTGATATAAATGGATACATCAACTGCATAGATTAAAATCAAATCTTAGATTCCAATAAATAGTGTATTTGTAAATCTGGATATCTTTAACAAGAGGTTTGGTGTCTTCAATGTTAAAATCCATGTTCTACTTGTATCAATACTGTTAATGAATGTGTAACATGTTAGGATCAAAATTAGATAATCAAAGATTATAAATGTTTATGTAAAGAAGGGTTTGTGAATAAGGGAGACTTTTGTTGTGATTAATATTGCATAGATTGTTAAGGAATAGATAATTGTAATAATTGTATAGAAGGATTCTATTTATCCAATATTAATAGATGTTTAAAATGTATTGATCATTGTGATATTTGTTATAATCAAATAAATTGTGAAATTTGTTAAGATGGATACTTTATTAATGAATCTAGATTATGTGAAGAATGTATACCTTCTTGTAATATTTGTGGCAATTCATTTAGTTGTGATGTATGCTTAGATGGATATTACCTAGTGAATTAGATATGTGAACAATGTAATCAAAATTGTTTAACTTGTAATGAATTATCTGAAAAATGTCTTACTTGTAAATCCAACTATTACATTAATTCAAATAATAAATGTATCTGCTAAGTTGGATACTATGAATAATAGAATTCATGCTATAGATGTGAATACCCATGTAAAACATGTTTAAGTTAAACTATATGTTAAGAATGTGTTCTCTTAACTAATTTATAATTAGATTTGAATTTTTAATGTAATTGCAATTCAGGTTATTTCTGGAATAAAAACAATTGTTCTTAATGTTATTAATCTTGTTTAACTTGTATTGATAATTAATATAATTGTCTGAGTTGTAATTAAAAATTACATCGTATTTTAGTAAATAATAAATGTTTATGTGATTAAAATTATTTTGAAGGTGAAGATGGAGTTTGTATTTCATGTTTAGATTAATTGGGAAAATCTTAGGAAAGTTGTAAATATTAAGATTGTAAAGATTAAATTTGGACTTATGGAGAAGAATGCGATGATGGAAATGATGTAAATAGAGATGGTTGTTCTAATTGTAAGATTGATCCTAACTACTCTTGTTCTAATGAAATACTAAATTAATCAATTTGTTTTCAATGTTCAACTAATTGCATAAAATGTTAATTAAATCCATTAACAAAAAAATCTAAATGTATTAAATGCCAAATTGGATATTTCTTAGATAAAAATGATTGTGTTGAATGTTCAATCAATTGTTTAGAATGTCTTGATTAAGCTTATAATTGTATAAGTTGTAAGTTTCCACAATAGAAAAATAATAAATGTTAACTTTGTGAATCAGGATATTATGCAGATGAGATAAATGGAACATGTTTAAATAAATGTGGAGATTAAATTAAAGTAAATGAAGAGCAATGTGATGATGGAAATCTTATTAAAGATGATGGGTGTGATGATTAATGTAAACTAGAAAATAAGTATATTTTTCTAAATGGTGTAATTATTATTAGATTAGACATTTACATCATATCATACCAAATTATCCAAAACCATTATTCTAGAGTGTAGGAACTTAATAGATTTACTCTGCTACCAGATTATTTAAATTATCATACACTACTCCCATCTTTATAACTGATGATTTTCAAATTAAAGATTATCTATCTTTTCATATATAGAATAAAGAAAATGTTTAATAAATGGATCAGTCTATTAATCTCACTCAAGATAATTCTTTGATAAATGAGTTTAATTAATCTCAATTAATTTTGATGATTAATATTACTTTCTCAAGAAGTTCACAAGATGAAATCTTATTGATCAAATTCTTAAATAATTCAGTCATTTATTCAAATGAAGGATACTTTCAGATTGAAACAGAAGTGTCTTGCAGTATACCAAAAGTGACATATATTGATGATGTAACCATTGCTCAAGTGTAAATTGCAACAAATAGTAACACCTATATACTCTATTTTATTGGGGCAATGTGTGGTGGATCAGTCTTATTGGGAGGAGTTGAAGTCTTCTTTAATTTGTTAGATACTCTTTAAATGTTATCTTATTTCAAATACATTAACACATAACTTCCATATAATTTATAAACCTATTTTCAACTTTTTGGATTTGCTTAATTTAACTTTATTTAAAAGATTTTTGATTTATCAGGATTTATTGATTAAATACTGAAAACATAACAATTAAAGAAGATACCCACGAAAGTAGCAGGTGATAATTTAACATCATTATTTATTATTAATGCTGCAACAATTACTACAGTTTGGATTTCTTTATTTGGTATCTATGCAATTGCAAAATTGATACCTAAAATTCTCTATTCATTTAAATTTAAGTTTTTTTCTGAATCAGAAACTGAAAATTCTTGGCTTGTGAAAGTTGGAGTATACTATTTAACTATTAAGTATATCATTAATAGATTGTGCTTTACTATTATTTCAGAATTCTTTTATAGTGGTATCTTACGTGCCCATATGGCCACTGCATATGATTTTACTTTTAGTATAGTACTGTAATTGTATGCCTTAGAACTTAACTCAACAAATTTCTTTATAAGATTTAGTTCATTATTAGCATTTTTTGCAAGTGCAATATATATTATTAGTATCTATTATGTAATTCAAGTATCCTAAATGAAGAAATATGCTTTGAATAATAAAGCAATCTAAGCTAAATATGGATGTATTTTTGATGGAATTAAGATCAATCAATTTTCCAAATATCTTAATACAATTCTTCTAATCAAAAAACTTACCTTTATGTTTTTATTAATTTTCGCATATGAGTTTCCAACTTTTCAAACTGTCAGCATTACACTTCTATCAACATCTATGAGTCTATTTTACATCTTCTTTAATCCATTAAAGGATAAATTGGAGTATTTTAAATAGTTATTTAGTGAAGTTAGCATCTCTTTTACGTTATTGAGTATTACAATATTGACTTGTGATTTTGAATTAGTATATTTTTCATATCAAGTTCGGTAATATTTTGGATGGGGTTGCATTTTTTTTATGACCTTAGTATTATGTATTCAATTAGCGATTGATGGCTTTTAATAATGGAAGTTTCTTTTTAAAAAGTATAAGCAAATTAGAGGATTGGCTCAATCAATACTTGGAGTATTTTAAAAAAACAGACAAGTTACTGCACAATCTTACATTTTCTAATGATACAAGTTATTCATTTATGTTATCAATAATTGATTACAATAATAATTTTATACTTTATTAATATATATCTATATTTTTATTTATTTATTTAAATGTATAGAGTGATAAAATTAAATAATTAAATTGATTTCTTGATAATTAATCTTAAAATTTATTAACTTTATATATTTTCACACCATTTTTCAATGATCAATAAATAATACTAAGAAAGATTTTCCACAATTTTGAATAGACTATATTTAGAAATTTTTAGTAAATTAAAACCATATTGAGAAAATAGTTGCTATATTAGTTATTCTTTTTTGAATTGACAAACTATCATAATACCAAAAATATTTTTAAAATATTATTTCAGGAAAATTACAGAAACATTAATTTTTCAGTTATTTCCTTTATCTGAAAACATGATCCAGCCTTGAATTTTTTCGATATATTGAAAAATTGAATTAGATGAAGCATAACAAATTTTAAATGATAACGCTAATTCAGAGTATCAATCTCAAAATATCTTAATAAGATGAGGAATGTTCAAAGCAATATTATCATATTTATGATCTTAAATTATTTTAAGAATAAAACAATTATATTAAATATTCTTTCTAGTTATTTTATAAGCTAATATAAAGAAAGTTTTAATATATTATTAATTTGAAAAAGATTTATAAGGATATTATAACATAAATAATTTTGGCACTCCTATTTGTGCAGCAGTAAGCTACTAAAATAGTTAGCTTCAGACTTCTAACTAAACAGTGTTATTAATTCCTATTCTGTGGCTTTTGTATAAAGGTTGGCTTTGAAAACAAGAAATTCTATTAAACTTTTTAATTTATTTAGATTTATTTCACTGTTTAAAAATCAGAGATATATGTAATAGTTATTTCAATCACACTTAAATCTACTTAGAACAATAATACAAAAATTTGAATGCAATTAATTTTAAAGGAAATCTATTTTAAATTAGTTATTAATCATGTAAAATAGAGGAAAAAAATAAAATCAAGTTGATGGACATTCTAAAATGCATTTAATTTATTCAATGCAAGATTTACTATTTTTTTTAATTCCATTTTGAGTTACTTGATTTCTATGCCAAAAAAGAAATTTTATCTAATTCAAAATTTTTAACACATCTTTTTAAGTTTGATTAGGTCTAAATTCTTCTCTTTTAAGAATAATTTATTTATTACATTCTTATTTAGTTATCTTAATTAATATTAATTTTAGGTTTAATTTTATTTTATAAAGTAAGTTTAATTTTATTTTATAAAGATCTGATAGGATCTGATTATTCAACTTCCAAATCTTATGATTCTAATTTTCCATTATCTGAATCAAAGTTCTTTGGTTGCGTTCTTTTTAGATTTCATATTATTTAAATTCTATTATTTTCTGTAATATTTACAAATTGAATAAAAATTAGTTAAAAACTTCAAAAAAATTATATTATGTTTAAATAAACTAATAAATTTTTTTTAATTCTTGTTTAGAAGTATAAATAGAGATTAGAAGGTTATTGATATGAAAATTTGTATAATAAGGACGGAGATAAATTGCAGCAAATTAATTGAAATAAAGAATAAAAATTATTTCTTTCTTGCTAATTAATACATATAATTAAGTATTTTAATTATCGAATTTTATAATTTATAAGCAAATCTTTATTTGGTTTAAATTTGCATAATAAGTTTATTAAAATTTGTATTTTAAACATTTTATTGTATAATTGATATGAATTCTATATCTGATCTCAATCAGCAATATGATATTCTAATTTTTATTTTGCCTCTGTTTCTTATTTAGATAAACCTTTATACATTATGAATTATCGATATAATCTCATTATTTTCAGAATCAACTATAAAAATATTTAAAACTATTTTCATTATAAAACTATATTCTCAACTATTTATAAGAAATATTTCATTTGTAAATTCAATGTTTTTTCTTGATTATGCTTTTCTTCGTTTGATTTAAATATTCTGGTCTGAAAATGTATTGAAAATATTTCTTATTACTATAGTATTCGATAGCTATTTCATTTGTTAATATTCTTCTTGATTGATTTATTGCACTCTCCTTCCAATAAAGCTGTAAGTATAAAAAATGGAAGCAAAAAAATCTTCACCAGATATGCAATAATAAGATTATCTTCAAATCACATCTCCAATAAATATTTATTATATTAAATAAAGTAATTCATATTCATTTCAGCCCATTCATTAACTAATATTATGGAATAATATGGATGGAAATTTGATCTCAATTTATGATTAGACCTAAAACAATGACCTTTAATAATTCAAATTTCATAACGAGGAAGTTCAATTTTATTAATCATATAATAAGATATGCTAATAATAAAAGTGCAAGACAATTACTGGTTGATATGAAGGGATAATCATGATTTATTAACTTGTTAAAATTTAACTCTAAATCAAAATCATCTCTATTTATAGACTATCTTATACATGGCTATCAAAGATTTTCTCAACAGCTCGAACCAAATTAAAATCTGATTTTTTCATGAATTTTCAATCAACTAAGAAAAAATATATTTTCACTCTATTTGTCGGTTCAATCCTTATACAATTGACCTTTTAATAAATATTTCAAATACTTTAATTAAGGAATTTATAAACCATATGCCATTCAAAGTATTATGGGTATCTGGAATATAGTGCTCAATTCAAATCCTATGTTAGTTCCATAGATACGATGCCAAAATAATTCTATCACAATCTCTGTTGAAGTTTTTGATAGCTTCAGGTTAAGTTGTAATTATATTGTGTTTATATCTTGATAGGGAGTTTAAAGAATGAAGAATAAATATCTCTGAAACTTTTTTTTATCTCTCCTTGATGATTCTGACCCTACATAGGACTTTNATTATCGATATAATCTCATTATTTTCAGAATCAACTATAAAAATATTTAAAACTATTTTCATTATAAAACTATATTCTCAACTATTTATAAGAAATATTTCATTTGTAAATTCAATGTTTTTTCTTGTATTATTTGATTATGCTTTTCTTCGTTTGATTTAAATATTCTGGTCTGAAAATGTATTGAAAATATTTCTTATTACTATAGTATTCGATAGCTATTTCATTTGTTAATATTCTTCTTGATTGATTTATTGCACTCTCCTTCCAATAAAGCTGTAAGTATAAAAAATGGAAGCAAAAAAATCTTCACCAGATATGCAATAATAAGATTATCTTCAAATCACATCTCCAATAAATATTTATTATATTAAATAAAGTAATTCATATTAATTTCAGCCCATTCATTAACTAATATTATGGAATAATATGGATGGAAATTTGATCTCAATTTATGATTAGACCTAAAACAATGACCTTTAATAATTCAAATTTCATAACGAGGAAGTTCAATTTTATTAATCATATAATAAGATATGCTAATAATAAAAGTGCAAGACAATTACTGGTTGATATGAAGGGATAATCATGATTTATTAACTTGTTAAAATTTAACTCTAAATCAAAATCATCTCTATTTATAGACTATCTTATACATGGCTATCAAAAATTTTCTCAACAGCTCGAACCAAATTAAAATCTGATTTTTTCATGAATTTTCAATCAACTAAGAAAAAATATATTTTCACTCTATTTGTCGGTTCAATCCTTATACAATTGACCTTTTAATAAATATTTCAAATACTTTAATTAAGGAATTTATAAACCATATGCCATTCAAAGTATTATGGGTATCTGGAATATAGTGCTCAATTCAAATCCTATGTTAGTTCCATAGATACGATGCCAAAATAATTCTATCACAATCTCTGTTGAAGTTTTTGATAGCTTCAGGTTAAGTTGTAATTATATTGTGTTTATATCTTGATAGGGAGTTTAAAGAATGAAGAATAAATATCTCTGAAACTTTTTTTTATCTCTCCTTGATGATTCTGACCCTACATAGGACTTTGAATATTAGCCTACCTGTCTGGGATATAGAATGAATCAGTGTATGATTTTTGGATAATGAATGCTGAATCAAATTATTTGATATATTACTTCATATTCATCTTTCTTCTCCAAGTGTATTCTCAATTAAAAGAATATCGGTTTTATTTAAATGATCTAAAGTCTTATTTTTGTGGTGCTAAAATTCACCAAGGCTTGAGCTATTTTACAAGAGTTCATAAGTTTTGAAGAATGGCAAAACCTGTGTGAGTGTATCCCCTTGAGCTATTAAGGGTACTAGATGATAATCCTAACCTTTAAATAGTTGAAATAAAGAAACCTAATTAAGAAACACACATGCCATCACACTATACAATATTAGAGATACCTGACTCCAAGAAAGAACTATAAAAGGCTTTAAAAGACAGAAATTATCCTAAAAAATTTTTTTTATTGATTAACATATTCTGGTCTTGGTCTTGGATATAAATAGGAAGTACAAGTATTTTTTAATTCAATAATGGTTCTTATTCTTATTTTACTGTTTTTTTTGGTATTTAGAGATTCGAAATCACTCTCATCTCTTAGTATTTGATCACTTCTTCTAATCTAAAATATTTAATTAGCTAAAATTGATAATGGTCATAAAAAAATGCTTTATGGCGGTTCAAACAGATTTCTAATATTTTTTCTTAAATAAAAAGTATTTGATTGAACTTTACTTATTAGTTTTGTTTCAAACAACCCTAAAATATCATATATTTGATATTTTCTATCTTAACTACTTCAATTTTTCACTTTTGGAGTATTTGTGATTTTTTCTATAATTTAAACTAGTTCATTTCTGTTTAACAAAATTGTTTTATACTAATCACCACATCAAGAGTTTATATTCTTTAAATTTTTCACAAATTCTTAGTAAGAACTCTTTTTAAGTTGGTTCAAACAAATTATTGTTAAAATTAAATTTAATATTATTTATTCAGCTTTAATTTAAAAGAATTTGATTAATAATCTTCCCAAATATTCAATTTAAAAAGCTTCTCAACTTCAAAAATATTTACTGAATTTGAGCTCAATTTATTGATTTAAATGATAATTGAAAATGATTTTCAAGATGATATGAATTTTTCCAAATATAACTTTCATGCCTTTTGAACCAAAAGATTGTCTTTTTGTATACATAAACATTTAATAGAAAAATACAGAATGTAATTAGACAATAATTAAATAGTATAATAAATACAAAAGATGTCGATCCATTTCTTATAGTCAACGTTATATATTAAATCCCATTAATTATATTCATTTCCTTAAATTTAGCTATAAAATTTATAGCATTGATTTTTAAATATAATTACTTTAATCTAATGGATAGACAGCATTTATTATTTCTCCAAAAGCTATTAATTGATATAAGCTAAGAAGATTTATCCTTGAAGTATGTTCAATTAATAAATCATATCTTTAAAGTATTAAAGGATGTTTAAAATTCTACACCTTTACTAAGTATTATATATTGTTAAACATTAATTTAAATTTACAATAGTCAGAGATCTTTTGATTGATTATATTAGTAAATTACAGTGTATTATGGATTTTGTTCAATTAATTCTATATTATGAACCTGATGCAAAATGAAACTTAAATCCTTTTGAAATACTCAAAGAAAAAAGACTCACTCATTTCTGATTATCTATAAATAATCTATTACCCAACTTGGTGCCTTGGTTTTTATTTCTTATATATAAACAACGATTTATTCACCCATTAATATTTGCAATCAATTATATAGATCAAATGAAAACCCTTTTTTTATTAATCGATTTAAATTTTAATAAGGATAAGTTTTGTGCATATTAATTCTCATATGTCTTATTGTCTGAATATAGAAGTCTTAAAGAAAACATGTTCACTAATTGAATTGCTTTTATTGATATTTTTTCTTTTATATCTGAAATAAGTTTCATAATATAAAATTTCTCTAGTTAATCAATTGAAATGTTGGCCCTATAATAGGAAACTATCTATAAAAATTCAGCAGACTGTTAATCTAAATTACTTATTTTAAGTAAATAGTGCGTTAGTTAATTAAGTAATTTATTACGATCAAAAACAACTCGTATAATTTTAAATATCAATTTTAATAGAAGTAGGAAATGTAAATTAGATGTACTTAAGCGGGTCATCAAAATCAATAAATAATCGGGTTTTGTATAGATAGTACATGCCCAAATTAAAGACCTTATTGTAATTTTTGTTTGCCTCTCCATAGCGAACATCTTGAAATGTTAACATCCATAGAACTTTTGTTTGAATGGATTTAGAATGGAATCCTTAGGATTAAAAATGTTGAGAAGAATGTTTAAGAGTTTAAAGTCGCCCTTGATAGTCTTAATAATATGTTCCTTCCTTATCTTAACTTTGATATTTAACAATTCCCATAATTAGAAGGATCGCAGATTGACAAATTAATTGAAGATTTATGTAAAATGGAAGATTGTGAAAAAAATTTATTCAAATAGCTTAAACAATCAATTGAATAAGGAAAATTAATTGTAAACGAAATAGTGAAAAAAATACAGAATTAATTTTCTTTGGAGTAAAATGATGGTATATTCAAACCAAACCTAAAACCATTTACATATGAATAAATAAAAGATAATTCTATTAAATATGATGATGATTGTTATGCAATTGCTTATAATAAAGATTGTTAAATTGTAGCACTTGGTTGTAATAAACAAATAAAAATATATGAATTTAAGCAAGGAATTTTGGAATTACTACAAGTCTTAAATGAACATTCTAAATGGGTAACCACTTTATATTTCATGAAAAAATCAAATGAATTGATATCTGGAGATGGTGATGGATATATTAAAATTTGGTCAAGAAATAATAATAATTAATGGAATTGCTCATAAACTATTAAAGCACATAATGATTGTATTCGATGTTTAATTATGAATAATAATGAAGATATTTTTATATCTAGTAGTGATGATAATACTATTAAATTTTGGAATAAATTAAAGGAATGGATGTGTTAATAAACTATCACAGATCATACTTTTTATGTTTTTTAATTAAGTTTAAATGATTAATAAAATAAAGTTATTTCTTGTGGATTGGATAAACAAATATTAATAATTGAATATTCTGAATACAATAAAAAGTGGATTGTAATTTAAAATATTAATGTTGAATGTCATGGATATCGAATATGCTTTATCAACAATAATTAATTCATATTTCAACCTATATAAGGCAATAAGATGCATGTCTATGAAATGAATAGTGTAAATAAATAGTTTACTAAAACAAAAGATATTATTATAAATGAATGTAATGGTAATTAAGGTGGATTGTTTTCATTATAGTTTATTAAATCAAAATAATTATTAGTGAATAAGTATGATAATTGTGTCAATTTAATGAGAAAGGCATAAAATGAGGAATTTATAGTTGAATAATCTATTCAATTTGGTAATTATTGTATATATGGGTAAATGAGTGATGATGGAGAGTATTTGATAACTTGGGATAAATCATCTAAAGAAATATAAATCAGGAAATATTAAGAAAAATGAAAATTATTTATTTGGATATGTTATTAAATAATTTTTTTTTTTATTTAATCCTACTCAAATTTTATAAAAATAGACATATTATTTCTGACATTTCTTTTATTTTTAAATTAAATCAATATATAAATTTTTAAAAGACTTTTAGCTTCAATATTAACATTAATTCAATACTGCCAAAAAGTTAAATTACATCATTACGGTTTGTTTTAGAATTAGAATATTATTAGGAGGACTGTTCAAAAATTAACAAGCAATTTATTAATCTCAAAATTATATCTGTAAGGAAAGCAATGGTGTCGGTTTTATTGATTAGTCATCAATTAACATCAATTGATAAAAGGGTTCCAGTATTACAGTTCCATATCTTATTCTGTAACTTCATACATAATGATTGAAGAAATATTGATTGCCTTTGATTATATATTAAAAATAGTAGTATATGTTAATTCACCTATTGAAAAATCTACACATAGGCTTTAGGCAACAATATAAATTATTGGTAGTTTAGTTTAACCAACATAGTAGAATAGTTTAAGATGACAATAAAAATATTGATCCTAATTATCTATGTATCCTAAAATATAATATTGATTTAAAAGGCTCCTTTAACATATTAGTACACGGACTGGATGAACAAGATTTAATAGATTAGTTTTCAGGCTATTGGTTTCATTAATTCGCAAATATTTGATATGTAGGACTATGAAATATTATTAAGATACTCTTTTACTCATGCATATTTGCTTGTGAAGGGTTATTTAACTATAGTTCTTGATTTATCTGAATCAATTAGAATTAAATCAGCAAAGGTAAACTTTAGAAGCAATTTCAAAGAATTAAAGTATTGCATTCACCATTCTAGAAATAATCTTGTGCTTTCTATTATTAATTCAGTTTCTATAAAATAAATATTTTCTTAGATTTCGTAAATCTATTCTTTTATGGCATATTAAGGCTGGAAAAATAATTTAAGTCAACATCAATTATAGTGATGTTCTTGTACAATTTCATAAAAGTCCTTATTCAAAAAGTCGTATCTATATTGTTATTTTTTTACTTTCCAAACCTATTACTATTATTCGGATTTTCCAATCACCAATATTGTAAGTGGAAGGAACTTTGGTTATTAATGGAGAATTTCTTAATTACTAATCTATTGATTTAAAGTCTTTATTAAAATCTAAAGGAAGTATCTTTTTGGAAAACGAATTACCATCACAATAAAACAGCAATAAAAATTGTATAATATCATGAAAAATATAACATAATTGAATTAGTTTTACTATTGTTTTTTTATATTGAAGTTGCTTTTACTAATGTAAATGGATATATTTTTAATGTCTTCCTAAATTTTATTATTGTTTTTATTCCATTTTAGTACTTAAATATACTTTTAGCATATTTTAGGGTTTGGAATCATATATACCCTAACACTATATCTTGTGTTATCAGCAAATATGGTTCTCATATCAATTAACCATATGTTGTAATTAATATCATTTTAGAAACTGAAGAACATTTTAGTAAGTAATTCAACAAATTCAATAAGTAGATTCCCAAAAATTTACTGAAAACAAACTAAACTAGATGAAAATTATTTTTATAGTTTATTTTTCAATCTCATACATACAGAACCTGCTGCTATTTTTTAATTTGCTGCAAAAAGTTATTTATAAAGGTTGACCATTACAAAAATTAGTGCTAAAATTTGGAGGATTTATTCTTCTATTCAAGACTAGAATTAGATGATATTACATCAAAAAATTTTGATATCTTTGGTTATCTAGACCAAATTATTTAATCTACTTAAATTAGATACTTTTTGATATTATAATCCAATATATTAAATAAAAAAGTTTATTATTTTAATCTACACGATAAATAAAGATAAAATTTATATATGTTATAAATAATAAACTAAAACTGAAAAATAATTTTTCTGTTGCATAGTAATGCTTTATAAAGAATAAATTGGAGAGGTTGAATGTGTTATAAAAAAAGTTATAAATGATTTTCCTTCTCTACTTTTACAGCAGGAGCTTGCTCATCTTTAAAAAGGACCTAAGTCGTATTCTAATAATATCTGCCTGTACATTGTACTATAAATGGAATATATTTAGCATCCTATGAATGGTTCAATAAATAAGAAAGTATAGGAGTATTCTCAAACAATTAATTATTATCCCTTAAACAATAATACATGTACTTCTTAGTTGTCCATAGGTCATCAGAACATGTATATTTTATTTTTGAAAGCATTACAATTATCTCATTTGAATTTTCAACACTGCCATCACTAATAATCTTTACTTCCCCTAAAGTGTTTGCATTCACTTATTTGAATTGTAATAAATGGTTTTATACATTTGCTACTAAGTGTTCAAATACGCCATGCATAAAATGATACTAGAATATTATTTTCAAATATACCAATTAAAAGCAATCCTGCTAAAATGTATGGCAGTTTGAATACTGATGACATTCAACATATTTTTCAGTATAAACATTTACTTTAGACAAAAATTTTAATTTACATTAAACAGAAATGTTGGAAAATTCTTTTGGAATCCAACCATTAAGAATTGTGTTAATTTTGCTAATAGACAAATAAAATTTTTCTTTGACACTCATTAATTTTGTAAATGAAAATAAATGGCAAAGAGTTGCATATTAGATACTTTTAATTAAGAAAGAAAGCATACCTAATGCAAAATATTGAGTTACTAGAGGAACTTGTTTCTAAAATATTCTAGTGGTTGATATAGTGTATTAATCACACAAATATGTATATGATACAAGTCTGTCCCCTATTAATTATTTTACAAGATACTTGTTGGGAAAATTAAATCTAACAATAGGTGTTAGAATCCATTTATTTTATTATAAATTTAGATTACCACTTTTGTATAATATAATTACTTGTTAAAGTGACATTATTTATTGATAACCTAAATTCTAAATTTCCAGGTTCCATATCACCTAAAGAATGATGTATAAAGACTTAAGGAATAATTTAAATGCTCCGTTGAATTCAATCTGCTTTGATTATTAATAGGAATTTTGACACACAAAGCTTGAATGTGTAGTGTTATAAACTATTATTAATATTTTTAAAATTGATTAAAAATAATAAATAATTACATTTATGCATTTTTAGACCTTGTAATAATTCATTTTATTATTGAATTACAATAGAATAACCAAGCAGAAGTGGAGTTAAAAACTAAAAATTAGGAAATCAAAAAAATTATTTCTTAGCACATTAAATTATCTTTGATTTATCAATTTTATATAACATTTATTTAATTTTATGACTATTATTAACATCCTGAATTAAATAAAGTTTTCTAATATGTATTTAATTAAACGAGATAAATTTGTATTAAATTGAAATTCTATCAAATAGATATATGAACATAATGCATACTTTAATCTAAACACTGATATATTATTCTACATAAATTATAATAAAACAAATTAAAATATATATATTTTTAAATTAATAAAATAATAGATAAATATGAAATCAAAACCATTTATATATTCAATAAGAAATAGGAAAAGAGTAAAATTAAAGTCTTGGTAAAATGCCATAACTATAATAATAATAATACATTTATGATTGTTGCTTCTGATATGAATATTTTAACCTTTTAATTTAAAAATTGAATAATCAAATAGATCATTTTAATCTAAAAACTTTTCAAAGATATTACAACCTAATTTTATTTTAAAACAGAAGACTCAATTTATTTCAAGTTCATTAGATAATTTGCATAATTATATATCCATAAAATCTACCATCTAATTCTAAATTCATAATTAAATTAAATAGAAATCCTTAAGTTCTTTATTACTTCATCCAATCTGAGAATATCTCATTATTTGTTTATCACACAATATAATTTACTTTTGGTCTTCTTCATAGAGATTATCTAATATAAATTAGTCATTTATTTATTTATNCATACTATCCTATTCGGTCAGATACATATCTTCATTTATAAAGAAAATTACTAATTATTTGATATCCACATAGTTCTATTAATATACAAAAACAAGTGTCCTTTGTAATATATTCTAATATAAAATTTCATAATAGATATTAAAATCTGATTCTTAATATAATATTTTCTTAATTTGATTGTCTATTAAATTCTAAAATAAATGTAGTAATTCTTTTTCTTAAATACTCATCACGAGTTTATCGACATTATTTTCTACTTATTTTATTATTAAGGCTATGAGAAATTTATAATAAACTTTCTATCATGTTTATTGTATGAAAAAGTAGATATAACAAAAAATAAACATAATATTAATAATAATAATATGATCTCTAATTAAGTAAAGATAATATTCAAGACGATTCTCTTTGTAATTTATTTACTAGAAAAATAAAAAATAAAAAATTTTATATTTTGTTAGTATTTCAAAAATGAGATTTATAAATCAAGACTATTGATTAAGCAAATTAATTGAATATATTTCATGCATTTATTCTTTGTTAGATCTTGGATTTACCTACAAAAAAAAGATCATTATATCGGAATCAATTTTTTTCAAATATCTAAACATTATTGAAATCTAATGGTATTTAATTTAATTTTAGAGCATATTTAAATATCATATATATTTTTTTACAAATTAATTTCAATTAAAAAGATTTTAATTATTAATAATATATAATTTAATTTTTTATTATATAAGAAGAGAAAGAATTAAAAGTTTATTGGGTGATAATAAAGAAAAATTAAAAGAATTGTATGATTAAAACTAAGATTTAATATTTGAATCAAATATTTTTTTCAAAAATTTAATAATATTAATTGTTTAATTCTATATAGAGTTAAAATAGGTAAATGTCAAAGATTCATTCTGGTGTTGAATAAGATATGCTGGTTTTATAATATTCAGAGAATTTTATGTTTTATTGGTTGGCAATATTCATTTTAAGTAATATTATGAATAAAAAGTTACTAATTGACTTAAGTAATTTTTTTATTTAATCCTGTTTACTTTATGTAGAATATTAAAAAAATTGTAAGAAGTATTGATGAGAAAATAAAGTTAAATCCAAGCTCTATATTTGAAGTTCTGTTAATTACATTCAATAACATGGTTAGTAGAGAATAAAAATATGATGAAAAAAGATGAAAGAAGGATTGAATAATCTGTGAAAGATTATTTCTATTAGTTATTTATAGATTTTATTAATAAATGATGTTAATTTAAAGTAGATATTATTAGTTTTTGTAAAGAATTTAATTGAAAATTTTATAAATTTAAAGGGTGAGAAAATTACACTTATTTTTTCTAATCTAAAATACCCTTAATGAATTAGACAAAATCCTCGAAACTTGAAGATGGTGTAATAGATTATCCAAATGATATAATGTTTTCATTATTATCAAATATGTCTACAAATATTAAGTTTGTTTTGATGTTTGAAATCTAAAAGGAATGAAAAAGTTCATTTATTATAAAATTCAATATACCTTAAAACTAATGCTAGTAATGCATTCAAATTTTTCTAAAGAATAAAGGTTATTGTGTTGAAATTTTATTATTTTGTTAATTCATATTTTAGAAATAGATTGATAATGCCTTTTAGTAGTTAATTGCAGTCGCAATCACATGTTAAACAAAAGAATTCCACTTATCCTGATTTTCGACATTCAACATCTGCGGTGCTACTTAACTTAAAAATTGTGACTATTTAAATTTTGTAAATCTCATACTTTGATTTCTCTATAAATAAATAAATTATTCTAAAGATTATATAATAATAACTTTTTATCGAAAAATCATATTTTTGAAAGAAATATAGTTATATATAATAGGAATTTAAAAAAAAATCTCTTACAGACAACTTATAATATAGAAATTGAATAATTATTGTTTACAATTTTAATAATATGATATTTTAGATCTACTATGCCTCTTCTTTATGACAATTTTAATTTATGTTATTATAACTGACTAACGAGACACTAATGATATGTAATAGATTTTATTTTTTATCTAAAATACAATCAATTTATTTTTGATTTTAAATATAGTAAAAGAACAATAAAAAATTCATAAAGGTAGTTTAATCAAGCAATTGTTATTATAGAATTAAATGAATTTCTCTTTTAAAAATAGATATAGCTTAGAATTATACTCATCAAGCAGAAAAGTTAAATCCTAAAATATTTTTTGTGTAATTGGCATATATCCTATTATGTAATTAATTTATCATTGAAATATGCTAGAATTATGAACATATCTCAAAGATATAATTTTATTCCTTCTTCCTCTATTAAATCTAATTTATTAATAATTTAATTCTCAGGAATTATGATTTCATAATAATCCTTCAAATATATTTTTTTCAAAAAAGATAATTTGAATTTTTTATATACCCTTCATACATTCACATGTCTGCTTTTTCAATCAATTAAATCCTTTAAAGAAAATCTATTAATCTAATTACAGTACTATTTTTAAGATGTTTTTTATAAATAAGGAGAAATGAAGTGATAAAATTTAATTAAAAGGGCTAATTCTAATACTATGTAACTTAATATAGATTTAACTTTTAAATAGTTTAATTAAATAAAGCTTTGAACTATTTTGTACTGATAATTTTTAATTTATTTAATATCATTACTTAAATCAAATGTAGGAGTTTTATAAAATAAAAGTTAACATATCTTCTTAACATTGCTTATTTTTGGTTAAAAATAGCCAAATCTGGAAAATGGTTTGGATATAAATAACGTACATGTAATATAACATTAATACATTAAAATGAAAATTATTCTGAGTAATCTAATAAAAATAATAATACCTTGGGCAATATATAATAATATTAAGTTTCACTTAAATATTGAGATTTAATAAATTTGAACAAATTCAACCATATTTTATTTTCATTTATATAATAATATATTATTTTCTGTTTATATTAATCAAAAAGTTTGCCATTTTTTTATTATTAAAAATAACTTATGATTTTAGATAATGCAAAATAAACATAGTAAAAATGCGTAAATACAAATCATTCGATCACAACTTTAAATAAAATGCCTTTAGATATAATTTGGAAAAATAATAAATAATAGTTCTTTTGAATCATAATGATTTTGATTATCAAATTTTATTTTTTATTTCAAATCCTCCACCCAGCTTACTATTAAATAAATTTGAATAATTACTCTATTGGTTTAGAATCTACCTATAACAGACCTCAATGAAGACATAAAATTCATTATCAACCAATCCGATATAATGCATCTCATCATAAAAATATATTGAGATCTTATTAGAAACTAATATATAAAAACAAAATAAAATCCTTAACAAATTAATATTAGCAGATATTTCACAATTTTTAATATTTTTATTGTTTCAATTATCATATTATATTTCTTCTACTATTTAGAATCCTTCTAATTTAGCTTCCACCCATGTGGCAACTTTTTTATTATTAATGTAAACCCCCTTGAATATTCTGTAATTTTAGCTGTTAAAGTTCCCATGAAAATCATTACATAATTCAATCCATGAACCAATCTTGATACCAAACTCAATTTCATCATATAATCCACCCCCACTAGAATTTTGATTTAAAAAAGATATTTACATTTAAACAAATTCATTTTGATTCCAAAAATTATACAATATATCCCATCTACCAACTTTTCTACCATAATGATAATTTCCACAATGAATGATTTAAGAATCCCAATGAAAAGTTTGATTTTCCTCATACCATTTCCCAAATTTTATCTCATCACCTTCTTCCTTATATATTCCCCCTCCGCTAAAGAATTTATAGGGTAATAGAATATATTTTACATTAAACTATTTCTTTATGTACTATGATTCTAATACCAAATGTCCCATCTTCCAACTTTTTTGCCATTTTTATAAAGACCTTCATAAGTTAATTAAGAAGAAGATGAAAACCCCTCAAACAAATCAATCCATTTCCCAATCTTAATGCCACATCCTTCTTCATCATATAATCCACCCCCACTTATGTAATAATTATGCACTTTATATTATATTTTTACATTTTTTTGTGTTCCCTAGTAATTGTATTATAAATGTCAATCCTTGTAAACCAAATGTCCCATCTCCCAACTTTTTTGCCATTTTTATAAAGACCATCATAAGTTACTTAAGAAGAAAAAGAAAACCTTTCAAAAATATCAATCCATTTCCCAATTTTTATGTCGCCTCTTTCATCATACGATCCACCACCACTAACACGAGCAGCATTAATTAAACACTTTATATTATTTTTTACATTTAGTAATTTTTTTTTGTAATAGACCAATCTATGGAAACAAATAAAATATCCCATATACCAACTTTTTTGCCATTTTTATATTGACCTCTATAAGTTACTTAATAGGAATGCTCAAATCCTTCAAAAATTTCAATCCATTTTCCAATCTTTATATCACCTCTTTCATCATATGATCCACCACCACTAAAATGCACAGTATTAATAACACCCTTTATATTATTTTTTTACATTTAAATAAATGATATATTTCTACTATTTACTCTATACCCAATATTCCATTTACCAACTTTTTTACCATTTTGATATTCCCCATTGTATATAACTTGATAATCAGAAAAGAATCCTTCACTCAACTCAATCCATATACCTTACTTTTGGCCTTATTCATTATACGCGCCTCCATCTCTTATTGAAATTAATAATTTTGTACATCTTCTAATTCTCATAAATATATTTTCAGTTTCCTTTCCTTTTACCTTGAACATATTCGCCAACTTCATAAACTTTAGCTTTACTATGAAAATATATACAGTTCTTTACTTCCAATAATTACAAATTAGATCTCTCCATTTGCCATCTTTTTAACCGTCATTATTATAATGTCCCCCAACATCTTTAAGAAATTCCCCATTCCACTAAATTGACCATCTTCCAATTCTTTTTCCTCTTTATCCAAATTCACCAATCCATTGAAGATATTTAATTTATTCAAAGTTATTTAGTACCTAAGGTTGTTTGGTATCATCTTTTATATTATCACTATTAAAGGATGGTTTAGATATATTATTACATTCTTAAAATAGCACCATTTTTGGTGTACATGATATTTTGATCTTTTGTAAATGTTATTTAGTAATTGTTTGAAAAGAATTCTTTTTTCTTATAATTCCAAACCCAACCTTGTATTTCCTAAGTTTTTTCTTTCCATTCAAAAAATGAACTCATTTATTTTAATAATTAATTAAATCAAATTTTATTCTACTTGAATAAATTACTATTAATATGGAATTCCTCCAATTCTTTTTAATTGTTGATATAAGGTAGGGATTGTAGTTTATAAGTATATTACAAAATAATATCTTTTAACTTTAATTTTATCTCCAAATAAATAGAGCCAACTGCAATTTATTTAAATATCATAAAATAAGTTCCATTTAATTGTTTTATCGCTAGAGTGAAAAAAAAAAAAAATTTTCACTTCTTAAATCAATAAAAATATGAGACAAATTTAATTCTAAGATCAATTAAAAATAGGGTAGAAAACTATTTTAAAGGGCTTTTTAATAATTAATACATCAATGAATTGTTGGGTGTGCATAAGTTATGAATATTAAGATAATTATGAAAAAATACTTAATGATAAATTAATGAATTATAAAATATATTTAGTATAATTAAACATTATTGTCAAAAGAAATATTAATGAGTCACTTTTTAATATATTAATTATCAATTCTAATAACATAAATTATTTATGAATGATTCATTCATTTTACTAAAATAATCATAATTTTCCATTTATTATTAATCTGGTTTTACCTCAAGGGTTTATACACAAATTTTTTTTATTTTGACTTACGGTGATGTAAAATATTAATCTATCCTTTATAACTTGAAAAATTCTATACATAATTCAGGAACTATCTTTTTATTATTTAAAGAGAAATTTCCATTTTCATTTTATGCTTAGATATGAACCATTACAGATTACATTTCGTTTGATATTAACAGCTATCTTTACAGTTAATTAAATATCTGAGCTTACCAAAAAGGCATTAATAATTTAAAAGGTCTTCAGATTTTGAATTAATAATTTCCTATTCTTAAATCATTAAAAAATCTGATAATTCAACTCTTTTTTAACTTTTTTGAAAGAAGCAGTCATATCTATCCCAAATCTGTTTATGTTAAGAGCCAATGTCTCTTTTCAAGTATATCTAATTGTAATCTCCAGTAATAAGCCTTCTCGCGATTATTTCCAAATGTTTATTTGTTCAATTATCAAAAACTGATCAAAAGTTTTAATTCATCCAATATGCTTCATGTGTTTTTCCTTTAAAAAAAAGTAACTTTATTTCTCAATTTATATTATTATGGCCACAATTGTGTTTAAAATTTGAAGGGGAAGATAAAAAATAATATTGTTTACTCAATGAAAAATATTATGATGGCAAAAAAATATAATTATNAAATGAATTGAAATTCACACGAATTAGTCTATCTTAAAAGATAGATTATAAAATTATAATTTCAATTTTTAAATCATACTCGAAAACAGGATTTGAAATTCTCAATAGTTATAAGAATAAAATACTAATGAAATTTAATAATGAAGTCTTTTTATTTTTGTGAAAATTATGAATTTGTATAATATGATAATTTAAAAAGTATCCTTTTTTACATAAATAAATTACTCTATAAAATAAATATATAAATTGATATGTATATATTTAATTTTTTTTTAGTTGATTAACTATTTTGTAAATTTTTTACACCATTATAAATTACTTCTTTTGGTTTCTTATCTAATTACCCTTGTTTATTATTTCCTTAAGAACTTTTTTAATCAAAGTCATTAATACCAGAAAAAATTCTTTCATAATTCATTTCTTAAAATTAATAATCTAGAATTAACCACGCAAAACAGACATTAATTGTTTTAAAAAGTATTTTTAGATTGTTAAAAGGAGAAAAAAGATAATAATATAATTATCTAACCAAAAGATTTATGCATTTGCTAATAGAAATGAAATAAACTAAAATTAATATATAAATTTGAATAAAACTTGTCATTAACAATTAAACATAAAAATTTGAGGTTATAAATCAACTAATTCAAATAGGAACTTTCATAATATCATAATGATGAAGTTAATTTCTGTAATATTTTTCATGAAACAAATTCAAGTATTTTTAGATGATAAAAACATTATTTAGATATTAAAACATTTAAAATTAAAATTTACTAATATTAAATTTGATCTAAGTATTCTAGAGTTAACTATTCTATTGGCATGGTACATTAAACCTATCTTTTAAAAAGTTAACCATAAATTTTAAGTATTTAGAATTTATATCTTAAAACAATTTAAAAACATGTTTTTTAGAAATAAAGTTGGATGGTAAATTACAATCATTTTTACAAGTTCCATTCTCTATATGTAATAATTTTACATTTGATTTAAATTTGATTCCATCAATTTATCTAAGATTTAAATTCCAATGAATTATATATATCTCAATTTAAGTAATACTTGCTTAGACATAGCCTAACATAGATATGTTAAATAATAAAAAATATTATATAAAAGAAGATTCTTTTTAATTCCTTAATAATGATTTATTAGGTTAATAAAAATGGGAAATAAATCATAAAATTCCTGTAAAGCTCAAATAAATGAAACAAAATATACAGCTGCATTAAACTTATTTTATAATAATATTTAACTATTCTCTTTAAGAATATACAAATAATATTAGATTATAAATATCAAAAGATTATAGAATAAGATATTTAGTTATTCTATGTATTCTGTAGATCATTCGTATCCCATTTACCAATCTTTAAACCATTTTTATATTAACCATGATAAATTACTTCACTTTTACTAATTAATGAAAATAAATATTGATTACTTCCAGAACACATTATTTAAATCTATCCATCTACCATTTTTTTAGCCATTCTCATCATATTATCCTCCACCACTAAATAAATAAAAGTATTTTACATGATTTTGTAATTAGAGTCTTTACTTTTATATAAAATATTCCATAAACCAATCTTATTACCATTTTTATATTCACCATTATAAACGATTTAATTCTAACTAATAAATTAATAATAAATCAATACTTCCAAACGCTGTCATTTAAATCTATCCATTTTCCATCCTTTTAATCTTATTTATACAAACCCCCACGTACATCAAATAATACTAATTAATAAATTTTCAAACTTTCTATTTTTAATGATTTTATTCTCCACATACGTAAATTTCTGTTTTATTTTAATAAATTTACCTCCAATAATTATTAATTAGTTCGTTCTACAGCCCTGACAATATTCCATCTTTAGAGTACAATCTATTAACAGCTTCTAAAGTTTTGCCCTTCCATATTGTAATCCATCTTCCAATCTTCTTTTCATTTTTCTCACATTAACCTTACCATTAAAGTTGTCTAATCTATTGAAAAATATTAATTAATTTGAATAAAAAGATTTTATTGGTTATGATCTATATATTACATAGAATAATTCAATATCCTATTCTACCAATATACTCCTCTTATGTTAATTATATTAACTAGTATAATGAATATTCTTGATGAGAATAGTCAAATATTAAAATAAAATTATTTTAGGGCAGCTTTATATATTGTTTCTTTTATTTGATCGTAAAAGAATTTTCTAATTATTTTACAATTTTTATTAACATGATAAATCATTAAAAAGGAATAAAAAAAGAATTTTCTTCTAAATATAATATTTTCATTATTTAATATATCTACGTTTATCATCCAACTTTAATTCAAAAATTCATGTCTTTACATGTTAAAATATATAAATTCTAAATACTTGCAATATTAGATATGATATCATTTTAATTTAAATTAAACTCCATGTTCTTATCTATATCTAGTTTATATTTATATTACCTTGATATTTTTAACATTATATATTTACATGTCATTCTTATTTTTAAGTAAAAGAATGCTCTTCTTCTTGTTATATTTGGCAGGAAATAATTCATCATTTGGATCAGCATCAACATCAGAAAGATTTTAGTTTTAGTATAATATTCTCCATTTTTATTAAGAGTGTATTTATAAAACAAATTATAATATTAGGGTTGAAAAATAATTTCCTTTATTTATAGAGCATACTCTTAAATCAAAATCCATTTAATATTAAAACATTAAAATATCATTTTAACACTAGATTCTAGCATTGATAAAGACCAAATTGGAAAATCATTTCCTTCAATACTTTTTGAACAAATCCATTAAGATTTCTTCTAATTCCAGAATTTATAGTTTAATCATGACTGCTAGTCACTATCCAATCTTCAAAACTAGGTGTAATTGTTAATCATAAAATTCTAGTGCTATGTTAAGTTAATCTTTAAATAAACTTCTAGCTTGATAATATCTGTTTTGACAAAATGATAATACTATTATCAAAAGAAGTTGAAATGATATTTTAACTTATTTTTAAATAATTTACAGCGGTTATTATATCTTAATGGTTGGTAAATTATCTCAAGTATTTTAATGTTCCATAATTAAAGGAATATACTTCTAATGAACCTTAAATACCAACAAAAAGTAGAGTGTTTAAAGTATTAAAAGTAAAAGCATGAAATTTTTATTCTTTTTTAAATTAAGATCATATTGGCTCAAAATTATAATTCTTAGAATTCGATTACTTTATTTGAACATTTGCAATTAATATAATTATTATAATATAAATATTTCCATTATTATCTAAAATTGTGTAAAATATATAATCTATTGAATTTTTAAGTATTTATGTTTTGAATAAGTTTGAATAAAATTATTTTTAGTTATCAAATAACTGAGATATTATTTTATAACATAATGCAATTCAATTTTCTTGATACTTTCTAATCTATATTTGTCTTGTTTTACAATCCCAAGTAGCTAGATATTCACCATTGTAACTTAATGTTCCAAAAACAAAATAATGATTAAAATTGATTGATTATACAAAAACAAGTTCTTAATTTAAATTATTTTGTAT